>DWAN01002142.1:0-15848 GCA_018230445.1 Heliconius hewitsoni
GAAAGTGGGGAACAGAGTATCTTAACACTAGGTTCCCTTTGCCTACCCTGCTGTGAGCGGGATACAGAGTGAATCTGATTTGGTTTGATTAGTTTTTTTTTTGATTGTAAAAATAATATATTCTACTCTGTTAGTAAAAAAATTTTCTCAAAATGTTTTCTTTGAAAAAAGTATTTTCAAAAAAAGTAATTTTAATTTCAAAGTTTAATACCATTTTGAAATAATTTATTTTATCGTTTGATGCTTTTATTGATTACTATCCATATGTAAGCACTCCGTGTCATACAAACCAAAACATGATTCATAAACATACTATATTAATTTCCACGCACATATTAGAATTCCAAAGACGTAGCGTTATTTCCGAAACCTAAAATAACAACTTGTGCCATCTGTGATTATTGTTTTTTATCTTTGCTCTTTATACAGAGTGTCGTTGAACCTTTAAATAAAATTACAGCTATAACTACCCTTTGTAATACTGGTGTCTTTTTAAAAAAATGGATGATCATTTATCCAAATCGGTTCACTGGTAAACCATCAACAAGGAAACGGCGAAATATTAAAAATAAAATCCTTTTGTCCTGCATACAAGGTAGGCAGAGGGAACCTAGTGTTAAGACACTTCGTTCCCCACTTTCCGCCGAATTTTTCGAGGCATTGCGTGTTCAGTTGCAGAACTCAACGCCGCGCTTTTGCCTCGGTGCTAGAGCTAAGAAATAAAAATATTAATATAAATAATAATCAATCCCCTCGAACGGGGATAGTGACGGTACAGGCACATCCTTGAGCTCCTGCGCCACGATGGCCTCACGACATACATATACGCTTAAAACACAACCTTTCTTTTGGACTACGCTGCAAGCGGGTAAAAAATAAATTTCGGCGTACTGGACACATGTCTGTTGTTCATGATGAATAATCTTGGGTAATTCATCTATTCATTCTAATAAGACAAGGTGCAGCGTTTAATTCCACTAACTAACACGCAATAGTTTTAAAAGTGGGCTATGCATGATGAATGAAATAATTATTGCTTTCACATATACTTTTTTTATAAACTTTATTATTTTGTATTTAAATTTGTCAAATAGCCTTAATATGTCCTTGAGGATAACTTCTTTTAGATAATAACATTTTCATTGCAAATATTTATCTTAAAATCTCAAGAATACCCCATCGTATAAACTTTAATAGTCTTTTTATTTGGTTTGAGATTTGAGACGTTGTTTTAGAATGTATAATATTATTAATAAAAAAAAATTAAGTCTTATTCCATTTATTCTGATCGATTTCCAGGGGACGCGGGTTGGAGTCCTGTTACGTTAAATTTTTTATATGTTTTCTAAATAAATATTAAAAAATATTGTTTTATGATATACTCGGATAGTACCCATTATGGTTAAACTGATTTGAGATGTCAGTAATTTTAGTTGTTTGTCTGTTTATTATGTGCTAAGCATTAAGGGGATTCATACATTTATTACATATAAAATAAAGTTTTGAAGAGCAACTACTGAGTTTCTTGTGGGGTGTTCTTAGCAGAAAATCCTTCACCGCCGGAGCCTTCTTTAGTATTGACAGTATTGAAACTTCTATTAACACAGAAACAAATCGACAAATCTGTGTCGTTGCATTTGGGTAGTCTTTTTGGTCTAGACGCGTGTGATAAAAATACGATGTCTCTCACACCGTTAATCTCTAATAGGGGCTTGTATATAACATTTATTTTTATAGAACGATATTATTAATTATTATTTAAAATTTGAGTGTGTGATTTTTTTCCGCTTTATTGTAAAAATAAATTTAAATACATTTTAGTTTTCATTTTCTACAATTGTGATTTATAGAGGAATATTAAAAATTTAATCTTAAATATATACATAATAAGTTTTTCCTACAAAATCCATTATTAAACCTAGAATATATACATAGAGAATAACTCTGTAAATCACACTATTTCTGATAAGATAAGGCAATTATATTAATGTTTAACATTTTTATTATATGTTTCTGTGATAAAGGCACTATGGTAATCTATCGAGATAAAGCTAAATTAACACCTTGTCCTCACTTTAGCTAATAGTCTAATTCAACTGTCACACAATTAAAGTTTAAGAAAATGATTTCGAACGTTTCTAGATTTATTGATATCATAGTATTTTCACACCATTTTTGTTTACTTTCTATTTATGTTTGTATAACTTGCTTTTAAATTATTATTTTATTTTTGTAACATTAAATTTCCTATACTCTAATATTTATGTTAATGTGATTGACTATAATCGAAAAGGTTGTGGATTCGATTCTAAATCGGGAAAACGAAGCTAAAAAAATAACTCTTTAAACTTTTAAATATCTTCTTTTTATTATTTTTTTAAGCGGGAAGCTTACCGAGAAAAAAAATACTTGTAAATGCTTCAGATTACTTTGACTAAGATGGACGAACTCACACACACCTATAGGTATAAAATTATACACATTTACACAGAACACCCATGTAAATAAAAGAAACTTAGTTAAATAACTAAGGCCGCCGTGGCGTGGTAAATACGACGGTTGTGTGTTCGACCCCCACTCGAGGAAATGGATAATTAAATATTATTTAATTTATTTTCATTTGAGTTATTGAACGCTTGTATCGAAAATTTGGCGGTCCGTGGCGAACGGAGTGTCTCAACACTAGGTTCAGTCAGACTGCCTACAATGCTATGCAGGATACAACGGGCGCTCTTTTTAATCTTAATAATAATTAATTACTTTATAAAAAAATAATATAATTTGTATATTTTTTTACAGTCTCGAAGATGACAAAGTATATGCCAACGGTTACGCCAACATGGGAGCCAGCTTGGACAGCGTCGTTACCCAACAGCCCATTAATAACAATAATTTACCTCAACACGCTGTGATTGGGAGGGAAATAAACGAATTACCTTTGCACGCTGATAAGCTATACGAAGTAAGTTTTAATAACATAATGTGAAAAAAATTATAACTTATAAAGTAGGTCAAAGTATTTTTTATTCTTAAAATAAAATATGAATTTTAAAAAATCTTAAAAAAAATTATTCATTTTTTATGGTCGATAAATTGAGCACTTACGTGTAATCCGCCATTTTGTTGCGGCGGACGTTTTGGACTGACAAAAATATTGATTAAAATTATTATTATTTTTTAAATTAAATCAGCTTCACGCTGTATCCCGCACACAGCAGACACCAGAGCGAAGAAATAAAAATATAAATGTAAATGAATATTTCATTACCTGGAGTGGGGATCGAACCCACAACCAGTCGATTTTACAGTCACACTTTGTGCCCTTGCGCCACAATTGATATATATGTTATATAATATTTAATTGTCATAAGAACTGAAGTCAGTAAAATTGGTCACATACACTAACACAAACTCACGTCGGGTTAACAAGTCATATAAGAGATTGTAAAAACGAATATACATACGATTTTAGTGTAGTGGCACATAATTTGTAATCATGACAATCATGACAAACGTTAGTTCGATTATCATTTAGAGAATAGTTAATGTAAAAATCATTCATCATTTCTCTGTAAAGTTGTAAAGGTCCACACTAATGGAAAAGGACACTTTAAATTTAATTAAATGAAATGTTACTGCTTATAAATTTACAAAATAAATATAATTATATGTAACATGTAAAAAATTCAAATCAAAGGAAGTTCAAATCCCGTCACGTGCATTTTTTACTTGTTTTCTTAAAAGTATTTAATTTTTAATTTTCTTTTCAGGTTTTTTCTAAATCCCTGATATTTAGAGAAGATCATGAATTGAAAAAGGGCAGCATGAACTCTTTAGACGAATTAGAAACTAAATCAGAACCAGATTATCTATCAGACAAACCAAACAGAACTAAGGTTTACTTTGAAGACGAAGTCGACTCACCAGTTACAGACTTCGAAATAATGTTCAAAGACGAACTCACATACGACATATTCAAAATCGACGAAGAAGACACCAAGAGTGAAGATACAGAAGAAGGCTTAGTAATGAACGTAGCAGTTAAAAAGCAAGACGTTATAAAGCCCAGTACTGTGACGATTAAAAATGATCAAAAAATAACTAAACAACATCCGATTTACGAATATGATCCTATTTCAATTGTCACTTTACCATCCTCTCTTACTTTACCAAGAGTAGAGAGTGTCAAAGGTATTCTACGAACGAACAGTTCAAAGGCGTTAGATAGAACGGATTCCAGTAGTAAATTATCACGACCCAACTTGAACAGGATGGATAGCTTAAAAAATATTGATCCGTTCAAAATAAACAAAGTGTTAGCTCGAGTGCCTCACAGAAGCGCTTCGTTTTTGAACATCCCCGCTCATTTAACAGACAAACCTCCTTTGACCAAATCTAAATCAACTGTAGGCGTCGCGTCAGATTACGAACTGAAATTAAGTTCTCTACCCGACACTCCTATAATAAAAAGTAATAATTTGCCCAAATTTTTCGTCGATAGTCCTTTGAATGAATACAAAGGAGATACCAGCTTACAGAGTATAAAGCAACAGGCGCTATTAAAGAATCAAAACGACTTTAGCATGCCGCGGTACTACGGGGCAGTTAAACCTGAACTGGCCGAAAGTAAATCTATGCCGGATCTAAGGAATCCTAATTCGACGGGTAAAGTCAGCAAGCGCTTAGTCAAACTGCGAAGTCGGTTAAAGCCTTTGGTTATTAGAAAAAGTTCTGAGGAAAGATTGTAAAGTGATGAGGATTTTTAACGCTTTTTAATATCAATTGACTAGTGACTAAAGAAATGACTTTATTTATACAAAACGTTTAAATATCGATTATTAAGAAATAGGAAAGCTGCTATTAAATTTTATTATATATTTAAAGTTTTTGACAAAAAAAAAATTATGAATGTTAAGTCAATATGGGACTTATTCATATTTTATTGGTTTCAAGTTAAACTTGAACCGACATGACGCTTTGTGAATTGACTATTCTATTATTAGTATTCTATTATATTATAACTTCATAATTATATTATTAATATAACAATATTAAGAGAACAAATAATATCATTAATTATAATATAAAACAGTATTTTTTGCTCAAAATATTAATAGTATAAAAACTAAATCTAGTCACAAACTTAAGTTTTAATTCATAAATAAAATTTACTTATTACTTGTTATATAATAAATATTGCTTAATAATTTACTATTACGGTAATCATAATAAAAATTAATAAAATATATTAATATAATATATATAAAAAAAATCATGATAATATATTTTTATTTATGACATTGACTTACTTATGGACTGTTGGACGTATGGACTATAACAATGGCAATTTATTGAATTTAGAAGCTTCATAAAAACTTTTTTTAACTTAACTTTTTTCTATTGCTTCAATTATTTTTTTATTTTCCCTCGTATTCAATTTATTCTTTATAAAAATATTATTATCTAATGATTTGTTATCAATTATTATAAAATCTGTATTTTATTAATAAATTCTGTATTTTATTAATTTATTTTATTAATAATTTCATTTTAGATTCCCTAATATAGGATATCATAGGATATCATTAGTTATCTATGTAAATGTTTTGTGATTGTTATACATATGTGTCAACTATAAATTTTAATTTGAGTTGAAAAGTAAAATCTTGACACAAGGGTCCCTTTGCCTACTCTGCTTTATGCGAAATAAAGCGGGAAATTGTATGAAAAATATAAATTAAATACATTTAGTACCCACCTGTAATCATTTATGAATATATATTTAAAGTTACCTGTGCTTTAACCAGTGCTTAATTTTTAAGTATTTGCTTCTATTGTGATAATATTGAATATTGATCTGTTTGATAGTGCTTAATGTAAATTGTTGAAATATATAATTAATAAAGAAATGTGAATTATAAATGGTAATTTTTTTTGTCTATCTTTATTTAAGCACATACCTTTTTATGTGTTACATCTATTTTTTAAATGATCCATCAAATCCATTTTATGGATTTGATGGATCATTTAAATGATGATGGCCCTAGATAGACAAACATTTATTATGTTTGTCTATCTAGGGCCATAAATAAGAATTTGTTGCTGCCAATAAATCACTTGATTTCTTATAAGTTTTAAAAAAATAATATTTGTTTCTACTATGTTAAGAAAATGTAAAAATAATTTTCTGACACAAAAAATAAAAATAAAACTGCATTTTATAATAATCTGTAAGTGTATTTTTTAGAAACTAAGGCAGTATTTTAACTGGATCTCTTTTAAACATCCATTCTTCTATTTATTATGTTACATAATATTTTTTATCGTACAACCTCGTTCGTGTTCAAGCGGCACGCTCGAGACGCCACAATCAAGGAACTGAACTGACATTTTTATGCAACCATGATCTCAAAATTTAAGTTATGAATATGGCTTTATATTAGTAAATTATTTTTGAGTTTTTAATGATTTGCTTTTTATGTCAAATACTATAAGAATAAATCATTTATTGTTAAATATAATTAAATTGAATTAAATATCATAATTCAAAATTTAATTTCTTAATATAATATTATTACAATAATAAGGAAAAATATAATAAAAGACGAATAAAAAAAGCGCACAATTTATTACAGAATCACTATCCCATACATTATTTTTTTATAATTTTTTGGTATATTTAAACAGTATATTCAAAACCAATTACAATAATATAACCATTGGTTTCTTATTACGGAATAGTTAAAATTTTCTAAAAAAAAAAATTAAATTGCCATCACTATTTACTATCGACTGCACTTTAATTTACTTAAATATTAAAGATATTGTAATAACTAAACACAGCAGCAAGCGATTAGCACAACGTTTGCTTTGTAAGTAACTAAAAGAATCTTAATATTACGACGAAATTAATTAGAACTTATCAACTTAGCCCACTGTTCAAATACTTCTTCTATTTTTTAATATTTTAATTTTAAATTACTTATAAAGCAAAAGATGCACGAATAAAAATTGACTAAATGTATATTCCAAATGGCTGATAGAATTGTTGGCCTTTACTTATTACTATTACCATATATTACCGCGGTAATCATTACGATAGTATTGGTACTTTATCGCAAATAAAAAATACAGTGCTAACTTCTATTACCAATAAATGTAATTATTTATTAGAGAAACCGTGTTTGTGCGTAAATCAATATATAGGCCAATTTTAAATCGTTTTTTATATATTTCATTTACGATAATTTTCTTTTATAGAATGTTTATATCGTGACATAATTATATTTAATTACTTTATAATTATAAACACTTAAATTGAAAATATTTTAAATAAATTTATTATTATCGATAAAACATTACTATTGCAACGAAATTTTATAATCTGTAAACAAAAAGAATTTATTTTTTTAAATTATCTATAACATATTGTAAATTAGACGTTATCTTATATTTATAGTATAATTTAGCTACAATATTATTTAAATTACGAATGAAGAGAAACTTTTTACAATTTACAATGATTTAGAATAATGCTACGCAATTCATTTTCGTGTATGCGAAAATTTATTTACATTCGCATAATTATACATATTTTATATTTAAAAAATAAACGATGAAAACTGTCTTAAAAAAACATAGTTTTGTTTAATTTAAATGAAATAAATATATACATACTAGTTATTTATTATTTAAAGAAATATTTATTTGCACACGAAGGAACAATTAGCGTTTAACTAACATTAACTTTTTATAAACATTAATTATCATCTCGGAGCACAAATTATCAAGTCTTGATTATTTTGGATTATTAACATTCATATAATAAGCTAATTTAATGAAAAAAATAAATTTAAATTGACAGATGGAATTTTAAATTATTACGATATTAAATTTTAAAAGGCTTTATTACATTTATATTTATAATATATATTTATACTTGGGTTTAAAGAAAGGCTAAGTCTAGCTTTCTAATACAGGGCACAGTATTGGAACTATTCACTATGTTATGAATACTACTCAGATGTATGCGGACTAGAATTGGATTAAAATAAACTATTTTTTATTACAACTGGCAAGGAACTGGAAAATTAAATGGTGTTCAAGCTTAATATTTTATTTGGTATACATTTTTATTACAATATTTTTTGCAACGAATAAATTATTAAAGTAATAATAAATTATATGTTCGTTAAAGTTTATTCAACCAACGGATTCATACATAATTCCGTTCCGTTATTATTAATGGAAACCTGATATCTATAAAAAATCGTAGATAATTTCGATAATAAAAACTCTTTAGTTCCATTATATTTATTTTTAAATTGTTATTTTATTTGGTTTTAAAATATGTTCCTTGCCAACTGTTAACTAAATGTTATTAACAGGTAAATCTAAAATAAGAAAATAACTTCCACAATTCCTAGTTTTTAAGGGTTATTTCGGCCTAATATTAAATTAAACTATTAAATTAATTTAATTTAAATTATCAAAGTACTAACAAAAACAATACTGTAAAACTACATTAAGCATACTAGGAATAATATCTATAACTAATTTGGTACTCACTTCGACTAAAATTTATCGAATATTTTGGAAACGGTTATATCTATTAATTATTTAATAAACTATTTTTTATAACGCTATGAATTATTAATACGTTTTGAATTAATAAATGTAAATAAACATACATAAAAGTATTTATTTATAGATTATGTTAGCGGATCGATTTTATGTAATAATCGCTTTTAAGGAGACGTTTCATTTTTGTTTTAATAATATAATGTTTCAGTGAATGCAAATATATATTATAAAAACAAACTAGTGTATCTATAATTATGCCATTTTTTTATTCTCCACATATTTTAATATAAAAACTTAATGTTCAAAATAATTGACGTCTTAAATTTTGAAATGTCTCCTTTGCTATATAAAATTTTAATCGCACAAATTTATTCAGACATTTTTTTTAAGTTCCAAATTGAAAATTCATATCCAAAAATCTTATTGTCTAGTCACTTCACGATTTTCGAAATAGCAATCCAAGATTTTAATAAAATTTTATTAATTAAAAGTAATAAATTAATAATAATAATAATAATAAAATATAAATTTGAATTACGTCACGTTTTTTAGAAAAAAATTGTTTCCTATTTTGGCTGTGGATATCAGGAATATATAAATTTTATATTTTTTATGGAGATCAATTTTGTATTTTTTTTTAAATAACAAACAAATGAAGTGTAAAAAGGATTTATCACTTTTTTGCTTGACGAGTATTTGGAGTTTTGTAATTTTAGAAAATACAGTCTATAATTGTATTGTTATTATAATTCCATTTTAAATACACATTATAAAGGTTAAAGTTTAATTGAAAAATTATATATTAAATATTTTTAACAAAATATTAAATAGACGTGACAGTGACGTTTATAAACATATTTTTTTTAATACGTAATATAACAATAACTCATTCATTACATTCAAGTAAGTTACATATCATTATTTTTCAATATTGTATTGACACAAATAAAAAACGTGATAGTGCAACAATAAAATATTTTATATACCATACGGCCGTCCATGCTTAAAACGAAATGGCCTAAGATTTTTGTTGGTTTATTTTTAGTTATAAGTACCTAGTAAATAAAAATGAAATTATTATTATTTTCCAGGGACACAAGGGTGTCACTGTACCGCGACAGTTGTGGGTTCGATCCCCACTCGAGGTAATGAATTATTATAGAATGCAAAAGCCTAAGCAAAAGTTGATTAGCGCCACTTTATTAAGTGGCTGAACAAATTGCACGTTCGGAATGCCTCAAAAAATTCTGTAATAGTGGGAAAAGAAGTGTTTTAACGCTAGGTTCCCTCTGCTCTACCTTGCTGTGTGTGGGATACAGTGTGAAACTAAAACTTAACTAAACTAGCTTCACGCTCTATCCCTAGCGGGGTTGTCAGAGAGAACGGAGCGCCAAACGCTACGGTCTCTGTTCATTCATCTTTTCTTCCATCCCTCCTCTTACATTCCACGTAGCTATTTGTAGCTCCGTCCTCCACATGGCGTGTTGGGTGGCGGTCCCCAACGCCGCGTTCGTCGCCAGTGTCGAACTAAAAAAAATATATTTAAAAAAATCTACATATTTTTATTACAATATCATTTTAAAATGGTAAACAACGACAGACAGACTTTCGGTTCATGTTATATTTCATCTATATTTATTTTTCATTTAAAACAAACACAACGTAACTTAGGCCACTTCTTCCGCCGGACAAGTAAAACATTTAGCGACGTCCTCAAGACGGCGCACTAAAAACAATAATTTCAAAACCAAAACAAAACAATTTTTCATAATTATCTCGGAACTATTTTGAATCTCTTCACTTTAATATTAGTTTTGTTGTTGCACAGTTTCAGGACGGCGCCGATCGCTAAGAACTCTGCGGCCGACACGTCTTTGCCGTCGACGGATGCTATAAAATCTCCTTTTTGTAATTTCCCGTCTATTTCCGCCGGCGACCCCGGGAGCTGGAACAGACAACATTATAATTTAAAATATGTAAAATAGAAGTAATAAATATAATAACCCGAGGCCGTCACGGCGCAGGAGCACAAGGATATGACTATAACGTCACGGTTGTCGGTTCTATCTCCACTCGGGGAAACGAATGATTATTTATTCGTATTTTATTTTTTTCGCTCTGGCAACAAGTCAAAAGCCTGAGGTGAAAGGTGTTAAGTTCCCATTCGACACGAAATACCTCCAGCATTCGGGGCAAAGTAGAGAACAGTATTTTTAGCTTCACGCTGTATCCCGTATCCATATACCAGGGTAGGTAGAAGGAACGTAGTGTTAAAACACTCCGTTCCACACGCACCGCACTAACAGTTGCGGCCGCGAGCCGGAGGTGCGCCACGACGTCGTAATTATTAACTGATACTTAAGCAATATCTAAGCGATGCTTTAGTTTCACGCACGCTAGGTAGGCAGATGCAGAGAGAATCTAGTTTTAAGAGACTCCGTTCCCGTTTAGACACTTCGGTTTCCCGCTCTGACAAATTCTAGAATTTATTAATTGATATTTACTTTAAATCATAAAACATCTTACCAATTCTCCTAAATAAGCCCCAGTGCCTTCCAAAGGAGGAAGACAGTTGAGGCCGAGAGGTCTCCCCGACTTCTTAGTGAGCTCTACTTCAACCTCGTCATATTGTATCGGATCCGGTCTGTACACTGTCATTTTCATCTGAAATTTAAACAAAATAAAAATTTAAAACGTTGAATGTTAGAAAAAATCAATTATAATTACTTGTAAATAAAGATTTTCGCGAAAGGTTTTCGCGATGTATCCCGCACGTAGCAAAGTAGGCAAAAGGAACCTGGGAATCTAATGTTAAAACACTCCGTCCCCCATTTTCCGTCGAAATCTTGGAGGCGTTGCATGTCGAGTGGTGGAACTCAAGCTCAAGGAAGCTTTGCCGCGTTACCAGAATGAGGAAACGAAAATATAAAAAAAAATCATTTCTCAAGTGGGATTCGAACACACAATCTGTCGCGTTTACAGTCAAATATTTATGCCATTGGAAATAATATATTAAGATAAATATTTTAAGAAAACGTTCCGATACCTCTTATTAACCGTACAAGAGCTCAAACCACTAAGCCATACGTTCATATCCATAGAATGTTATATCAACTCTTTCCTTAAATAACATTATTAAACAATATGTTTAAAAAATATATTAAGATAATTATGTTGGAAAATACTTAAGTTCCATAAATAAACTATTTACCACCATCAATCAGATAGAATACAATAATTTAAAGTAATTTTACCTTAGGCAATTTCAGTTTAATAGATAAACAGATTCTCTCGTGACTCATGTCTTTGTTGATGGCGACTCCATTGCAGTCTCTTATTTGATCGCCGACTTTTAATCTACCGTCTTTAGCGATCGCGCCATTTTTGTAAATCTCGAGAATCACAGCAGCTGGACCCTAAAAAAAAACAGCAACAAAGAGTTTTAAAGAGGTAGAAGCTAAAGATTTTGATTGGTTGATTGCGTTAATCTTCCGAACTAATCGTACGTAAGTGTATTTTTTTTGTTTTGAGTACTATAGTCCAATTATAGAGAAAATGGAGCTCAACACCTCACTTTGTCTTGTTTTCAAAGGGAAAAAATAGTATATTAATATATAATAGTGTATGTCCCCGAGTGGGGACTCTAACTCCTGTCCTCAATCAGGCACAGCCATGATGGGCTCGACATGTTGTTACATATTTCCTTATTGATTGAACACTTACGTTAATCAAGGTGTCGCTGCCACCAAGCAGGGAGACACCAAGCACTTCGTTATTAGTCGCTATTTCTATGACAGTGTCTTGATTTGACTTGATAGGCGCCGTCGCCGGGTCCGCTGGCGGTTCCGCTGAAATAACAATATACAGGATGTTCTAGTCAACACCACTTTGAATGAAACCACAATTTTAATTACTCTATATAAGCCTAATACAATAATTTATATTTGTCCCAAAAATTTAAAAAATGTTTCAAACAAAATAAATAATACAATTATCGTTATAAAATAAAACACCATTTATCAAGAACGACGCACGATTTACGTCATAGGTGGGTACCTAGTGCTAGCACGCTTCGTTCTTGACGTAACTATAGTTAAGTAAAACACTTACGTTTCGGAGCAGGCTTAGGTGTAGCGGGTCGAGATGGATCTGTTTTGTTTCCTATAAAAAAGGTATAGAAATTATTATTATTAATAAAGAGAAAGAAAGAAAGACTTGTATTTTAAAGTGTTATTAGTATTGATTTAGGTATCGCTTGAACAGTTAATCAAAAGAAATAAGCGTTATGAATATCAGCTTAAAAAAATACAAATTGTTTTATAAATTAACTATATATACGGAATGGATACGTAGGATATTTTTTGGATTAACGACTAGGATACTTTTATGTTGACTATAGTATCCTATTTATCCTATACAATTATTTTTAGTCAAAACAAAATGCTTTTTAGTCAAAACAAAACTATATTGTGTATTGATGTTTTATGTTTAATTTTATATTATATATTATACCTGACGCTCCAGACGCAGCTTCATCGTTCTTATCAGGATCTTTCATATTGGGACTACATACTGTAAGCACTACTACGCCATCAGTTTGCTTTAACTTTGCCGCTGCCTACAAATTAGATATTGTTCAATTTAAACAATGTTTTATGTATTAAGTTGAGATTCACACACCAAAACTTTGAAGTCTCACCCACCATACCAGGGGGCCAGATATAGTGATCTCATTATATATTTCAGGGCACGAGGCAATAAAGAAATTGTTGGAGATGAATGCCACCTCAATTTAACCGTGACCATTTACTACTGTAAAGTATTCGAAACGTCAGCTTTCCAAAAATATACAAAGTTAGGTCAAGTATCAAAGAATTTGTTGTATAAAAATATATAAAACTTACGGCATCATAACTGCAGCTAAGTAGGGAGTCTTTATTCACCGCCAAGATCATGTCTCCAATGTTTAAACCAGCCTGAAATTCAATCCAATTGTTGGACAATATTTCCTTTTATTTTTTTAACCCTCACAGATATTCAATTTAATGTATAGGAAAAGATTGAAGTGTTTAACTCATCTCTATCTTTTTTTAAATATAGTTATTTTTAAATATTTGTTCAAGTACAATTAGTGAGGCTATGAAATGTTTGTAGAAATTATTAATTTCAGAGCGAGAAAGTCTTTTTAAATAAAATCAAAATCAGCTTCACGCTGTATCACGTACACAAAAGGGTACGCAGAGGGAACCTAGTATTAAGACACTCCGTTCCCCAATTTCCGCCGAACTCTGGAGGCCGCATATTTATATATTAAAATCATTAATTGTCGGTTATTATTATCAGCTTAATTTCTTACATGACATTTTTTAAATATTTTTACCTGTTCTGCCGCGCTGCCTTCCTGAAGATCCGACACGAAGATACCCCGACCAGCTTCTGTATGTCTGCCCTCTATTATCATTATACCCAAGCCGGACGGTCCCTGTAACGGGAAAATTATATTATCAAAAAATATAATATATTATTCTGATTAACAATCCTTATTGTAGTAAAGAAATAACGATTACGCCATTCAAAATTTGTATAAGTTAATAAGAACTAAGCCATCGTGATGTTGGAGTTAGCCACTTATTAATACTGTAATAGTTTTACACGGCTTGCAATACAATCTTGCAATACAATTTATTAAAACAACCAGAGCAGCACTAGTGTTAGGACACTCCATTTTTCGTCCCGTACCTTCAGTCTATATTATTGATTGAACGTTGTAGTTTTGTCATCGACCCGGGAAATTTATTTTAAAGGTCATCTTAATTTACATACATATAATATCTATCTACGTATGCTCTTAACTGCAATTAATAATAATATATAGTATTCAAAGTTAACGCACAGAGAAATTGGATCCCTAATCCCTTACTCCGCGATACAAAAACTCTAAGAGGTCGGTTTCATTGTGTCAACATTTTCAATTTGAAATTTAAGACAAATCTAATTAAATCAGCTTAACGCTGTATTCCGCACACAGCAGGATAGGCAGAGGGAACCTAGTGTTAAGTCACTCCGTTCCTCACTTTCCGCTGAATTCTGGAGGCATTGCGTACTGAGACACCAGAGCGAAGAAATGAAAATATAAATGTAAATAAATGAATCCAAAGAATTTGAAGAAAAATTTTAATTAAATTTAAGTATTATTTTATTATAGTTTTAATAGATAGATTTTCCTTTTATTATTTTAAAGTAATGCAAAAGATAACATTTTCCTTATTAGTTTCAAATATTAGCAAACTGAATGTGTGTTTGGTTTTATTAAGCGTATATTGTATGTTTAATTTATCTTCGAGCATATTATGGGTTTTTAAATATTTTTAAAGTGTTATTCCACACTTAGGAAACAAAATTACTTATTTAGAAAACGTATAAAAATTTTAACGTAGCGGGACTCGAACCCGCGCCCCCTGGTCGAGTCCCGCTATATTCTACACACTCACAAATTTACAACTTTGTTTGGAAAATGAAAAAAAAAATTATTTTCCGACTTCGAATTTAAACTAAATACAATTTACCTTATAAACGACTATAAATCCATATAAAAATAATATAAGCCTTTAAAAGCCATACCTTTTTCACAGTAATATCCCGTACACCCTTGTAGCCAGCGAAGCGATCGTCCGCCTGGAAGTAACAACGTAAATAGTTTTAATTAGATCAAATATAAAGTAGCAACTGCGTTAAATATAGAATCTTACTCGTTAACTACAGTTAACTGATCTGCGAAATTTAATGACAGGAAATGCTATTCTAAATATGTAAAAGTATGCCATATTGACGTGGGTTCTATTAATTGAAGTGTTTTTTTATTTATTTATTTATTTTATTTTTTATTATACAATTTTTAAAAAGATAGCAATTAAAAAATATATACCACAGGATGAATTGAATGTAAGTGCTTATAACGTATTAGGCACTGACGTTTCATAAAATATGCCATCAGATAGATATTTTTTATAGGCAAAGATTATTAGCCAAAACATATTAAAATAAACACAATAAATATTTTTTAAAGTGAATCATAAAAAAAATAAAATTAGTTGCTTAATGCTTAACGTTAAATTTTTTATATAATTATAATAAAAATGTATGCAAATAATTTATAATACTGTTATAAGTACAAAGTTAAAAGTACGTACTTTATTCAACGTATCCACAGTATGTAATTAATTATAAATAATTTTATTATTTTCTTCATTCTTTAAAAAATACTT
>DWAN01002143.1:0-15844 GCA_018230445.1 Heliconius hewitsoni
TTGTTTCTTCTGTTGATAATCTAAAAAAAAAGATAATAATTCACTGTTCGACTGTGGTAACGCGATAATTCCCTAACATATGTTTCTGAGGCTGTCGTGGCGCAGGCGCTCAAGCGTACGACGGTTGTCGCGACGGTAGGTAGGTTCACAAATTTCTTGCCTAGTATGTGTCTAATTCAACATGAAACTCAAAAATGTAACGTTTGTCCACGTTTAATTATAAATATTTCGTAAAAATATTATTATCAATAATGAAGCCGGCGCTACTTGTTGCGTTTAAATTTTATATGTACCTATGTATTCTAAAAAAGTTTATACCTAAAGCTATTTTGTAGTTATAAAACTAACATAAAATAACTTTCACGTATATTTAAAAATATATCTGAACGATTAACCGTATAGTGAGTTTATTGAATAAAATATGATAAGAAGCGCTCGTAAAGACGCTAACAACTATCGCATGTTTCGTTTATCTCGAGACGGTGCAATAGCTCGCGTGCTCGTAGCCTCGTAAAGGTACAGTGGTGGACCGGTACAGATATTTTATATTGGAATATCAGTCAAAAATCACTTTTACTGGCTTGGGTTAAATAACAAATATAATACGGTTAATAAAAAGGTGACCGACAGAAAAATTTAAAGCAAGTTATACTTAAGTATTAAACCTACCGACCCAATCTTACTAATGTCCGACAAATTAGTACGATTGTGTCTGACATTAAGATATTTCGTTCTCATTAAAACACTTTTTTTCCCACTTTCCGCCGAACTCTTAAGGCATTGCGTGTTGATCAGCGGAGCTCAACGCCGCGCTTTGTAAAACAAGAAATTATACATTGCGTAAATAAAAACATCCATAATTATAAATACATCAGAATATGATGTACACTTTTGGGACCCCAAGGAATTGAAGGAAGGAAGTATCTTTAATGTACACCAAACTATTATTCCTTACTCATACGTCAAATAGATGTTATCGCGTGGAAGTCTACACCATAAAAGTTTAGATTTTAAATACAATTTTTATAGTATTTATTTTGTGTTGTAAAACACTTTACTATGTTGAGTGTTAAGTTATGAGTTTAAATGCAACCATAGTGGTTATCGTGACTGTAGTTTGTGATGGAAAACGAAATAGATTTTATACTGAAGGAAAAAAATAAAGTAAATTATTAAATTATAAAACATACAAAATGATGAAAAGAAGCAAAAACCAATGAAGATCAATGACCATAAATAAAACAAACACATATCTGAATAATATTCATCAAATTTGTAAAAGATGAAATTTCATTACTCAAGATGGGGGGGCTGATTACATTTTTCAATTTTCGCCGAAAAGCGTCACGTCCGTATTCTTCGCTAGCCCCTTGTAAGTAACTAAGACGCGGCTATATTTATTGTTCGACGATATTTTTACTTATTTCCTCAACTTAGATGTCTTTAATATTTTTTATAATGTACTTGAATGATACTTAAAAGGTGCGAGTTCGAGTCCTGGTTCGTTTAATTTTTTTATCGTTTTCTCACAATATTTTTCTTGCTTTAGTGTGGATGAACACTTTACAACTTTTAAAATACCTGATAAATCACATTGTCTCTTGCCAAATGATAACTTTAAATGGAAAATAATTCTAAAAAGGAAACTTGTCAAAATCCCTGTGAGGACAGACATCTCTAACAGTAAATCATTATAACACGCGTACCTTTAATCATTTTGACGTAGCTTGATAAGACCCAATGACTCAGTGGACTAGACTTCTAAGAAGCGCGAGTTTTTGTGCTGTTTTGCAAAATTTTTACTTTTTATAAAATTACAGTCTTTTTATTTTTGGGAGATCAACTTTTTTTAAAGATGGATCCGTATTTCAGAAAAGTTATCACTTGTAATAAAACAGTTGCAACTAGACCATGCGAGTATATCAGTTTTATGCTTTTAATACAAAATAATACCGCCCCGCACACAGCGGCGTAGGCGGAGGGAACCTGGGACATTACATTACATATTTTCTACCGAATTATTGCGGCATTACGCGTTGAGTGGCGGAAGTCAACGGCCCGCTTTTCTTCGCTACCAAAACGAGGAAACGAAAATATTAGATACATTACTTCCCCGAGTGGGAACTGAATCTACAACTCTTAAAATATTCACACATGATGTTTTATGTTCATTATGTCTGACATATTGAGATATATATGTGTGTGTATGTGTGTGTCGCGTGTCGCACACAATGAACATATGTAAGCATCCCGCCGCAACGAGCGACACACCATTGGTATATCAGAATGTTATTTATGCTGGAGCATGTTGTGATTGATTTTAATATAATTTATTTGATATGTAAATATTTGTAAAGACTTTTGAATTTATTTACTTTATTTATACGTAAAATATTTTTTTTTACTTCACATAGTAGGATAGGTAGGGGAAACCTAGTGTTAAGACATTCCCTTCCCTATTCTCAGCCGAATTCTAGAGGAATTGTGTGTTGAGTGGCGGAACTCAACGCCACACTTTACACAAAATTTGACATCGTAGCATATTTAAGTGATGACTCGATGTTTGTGTGTTCGATTCCTAGATCGGAAGAATGTATACGTTAAAATATAATTCAATTTATACAGCCTTGGATCACTATCCATATATTTATCGTTTGATTTGAATTTATCTTCTTCTTACTTTTCGGCGCGGCGTTAAGTTGCGTATCTCAACACGCAGTACCATTAATGCAGTGTGAAAGCAGAGAACGGAGTGTCTTAACACTCTTTTTGCCTACCCTGCTGCTTACATGCAAAAAAAATAGTTATTTGTTCTATGCCTATATTTCTATTTGTCCGTCGCAACAGAGCTCACATTGATGATAACTACGAGCATAATGTGATGACAGCTTACATTTCACAGAATACTGCAAACAAGTTTGGCAAATTATAATAATTATATTATGGGAAATAGTAGTCATAATGTGGTAGAAAGATAGTATGGGGAAGTATCGCCCATTTATTAAAAAAACTAACTTCATATTAAATTAATATTTATTTTTCTTTCTAAAATTTTTCTAGCTTTACGCTACGTTCTGTATAGCAGGATAGGCACGGGGAGCCTTGTGGTAACCATGCAATTTTCAAGACATTGCGCGTTGAGTTGCGGAATTCAGAGTGTTGACCCCCGACCCACACTCGGAATTGAAATCACAACGCAAATTAAACCCCCCCCCCCCTTTTTCCCCGCGGGAAACAGCGTGATATTATTTGCAGGATACAGCGTGAAACTTAAAAATAAATGCCGCGATATGTAGACGAATAGACGAGAATTTAGTTTACTCTCCCTATGTTGGTATTAGGTAGGTAGTTATTATACGTATACGATATTGTCACGCCCCTGCATCGCAAAAACTTATATCCTTTGATACGCGACGGCACATCTAAGTGCTGTTTGTTCAGATTGTACGACAGCAATCATAGTCGAAGTCTTTTACTACAAGATACGTGTTTGATTTATTTAGCTTTACTCTGTATCTCACAAATGGCAGGGTAAAGGGAACCCAATGTTAAAACCGCCCAATTCACGAGACTAGCTGCACTTTGTCTATGGAATAGAAATAATTCATTCTCCCGAGTGGAAATCGAACACACAACCGTCATGTTTAAAGTCAGAAAATAATGTCATTAGATAGTGAGCAAGCACTTACTCGTATGTACTCGTACGTATACTGAAGACTGCTACTGAAGTGTTGAAGCTGTGAATGATTGTATTAAAATATAATAAAATAATGTAGAATATAATAAATAACTTATTATGTTTTACATTATTAACGAGATATTTGTAAGTTTGATTCTCACCACAATCCCCCGGGGATCGGTTTATTTCATAATTGTTCTCTTATATTATTACAACGCGGCGAACGAAAGCGGAGTACAGAGTAACTTCTTATTTGGTTCTCTCTGCCTACCCTACTTAATTTGTTATGTAGAAGATACAGTGTTGAGCTCAGTACTAGTAAATACCACTATTGGCCGGGTCATCAAAAACATATTAATATTCAAATTTATTCCAATTAACGTATAAAAGTCTGAGTCTTTTTAGTATTAAAATTTTATAATGTTGTTTCAATTTTGCAGGAGACTGCCAAAGTTTTGTTTTTTATATTAAATTAACAAAAAACTATTCACGAAACCCAAGTCAGGGCAAGTTGATGATCTCCAAAGTAAATCAAGTCGATATCTAATCTTTATTTAACTTACTTGAAAAAGTCCATCTTGAATATTAATCACTTCACTCTTTGACAGTTTCAAACCAAACTCATGTATATCATTAATATAATTAGCGGACAAAATGAAAAGATAAAATTTACAAATACACTTTTTTACTTCAAAAACATCACGTAACGCTGCATTTAGTCCAACCACATTCGAGAAATGATAATATTTAAAAACGTTTAAAGTGCGTATAAAATAATTTATATTTTATACGCGTTTCTAATATTTTTAAAATCTCAGAAAGTTAATAATATTTAACGAAATGTTTTATTCACAAACAAATCTAAACAATATTCAAATCAGGTACGTACATGGTATATTTAAATAAGCGAAACATGACAACACTCAGGTGTAAGTCCCCCGCGGACAGCCCCCGGGGACCATAAATTCACCAAAACGACGGGTCTCATTGTTTAGAAAAATTGAAAAATTTCTCCCGAACCGACCGAACCCATATTAACAAGCTTAATTGTTTTCGTGTTGCCTTTTAACGCCAAATGCTCGGATGTTAACAGATCGCTGTGCAAATGTAATTAAAAAGATTGGAATCACATTACATTGAGTAAATCTTTACTAATATTATAAAGCTGAAAATATTTGTTTGCTTGAACGCGATTATCTCAAGAACTAAATACTGGTTTAAATTAAAATTTATTTTTATCTTGGATAGCTTACTCAACTCGAAGCAAATTCAAGTCCCAAAAGATTTATCTTTACGATCAATACTACTCTTTTACTCATCTACGCTAAAAACGTCTAATTCAAAGTGCCTATTTATTTACTAACTAAATGTTATTTATAACATTTTAAATTTAGAAATAACAGCAATCTGAGGGGAAAAAAATGGGTAAATCCCTTCTGTACATTAGTAGAGTCGTTGCGACAGTGTTTTATTCTTTCAGTTTGTATCTCTTTTAATCTCGGGTAATGAAGTGGTCTTTGAGCTCTAACTACTGAAGTCAAACACTTGAGCGCTGCGACAAAATGCGAGCGGGAGACTCCCCTTTTACTTACACTTTTATCTCTTAGTTATACATACATTTTTTTATACTAAGCGCAAGTCTTTTTATGTACTAATAGGTATTCTAGAAGTATTAGAAGATTGACGCATTTTTTCTTTTGGTTTTATGTTCGAATTAGGTAGATAACCTAAATAATAACAAAGTACTATATTTTAAATAACATTTGAAATTAAAAAGATCTTGAATGTTATCTTATTGTCCAAAAAAAAATGTTTTGTTCAGGTGTATTCACAAAGATATTGTTTCAATTGTGCAATTGTTTAGTATTTCTCTGAGCAAAATTTTAGATTGCTAGATTAGACTTTACTAATAGACTAGACTGGACTTGATTTTGTTATTTTTAGTTTTTTATACAGTCGATTTTTTTTTACTTATAATTATTTTCTAATTGTATAAATTTTTGATTAATATTTTTTCATGTTCTTATTGAATGAATAATAACTTTATCTTTTGATCAACGCGTTATGAATAAAAAAAAATTCCAGTAGTTTACCAAAAAAACAAAATTTAATGAACATAAAACATTTTTTCTAACACAATTATAAAATATACAAACATTAACCACCAACTGTGAACATTTTTTGCTCGAAAACGTTATATTTTTAAACAAAACAAGCAAAAACTGACATTAGCCAGAATTACTGGCGGCAAAGTATACAGAGTACTGTAAAGAGTGGCGTAATATTATAAGTAGGAATCTCATCTCGGGCTCATTAGGCCCTCGTTAGGCGGCCGCGGTGGGAAGTGGAAAAGTGGAAAGTATCAAAGAGTAAACAGCCCTCCGACCTCGACCGCGCGTCCGTCCGGCCACAGCCACATAGATTACATCATATATTTCCGTTTCCGTTTTTTGAAAAAAAATCTTTCGTTTTGAAGTTAAACGGTTTTTTTTAATATACACAGTAGTTTATTGTTTGTGAAGTGTTTGGGTACAAGAAAACTTTAGATAAACTATGCTAATATCTATAAAATATACAAAAGATGATGCCACATCTAAATATGACTGTCTAACTAAGTCACTGTACTGGTTTTAATAAATAATTTTAAATTAAAAATATTATTTTTAAATTAAAGTCGGGAGCGGAGTGTCTTACCGCTAGGTTCCCTCTGTCCACCCTGCTGTGTGCGGGATACAGCGTGAAGCTGATTTAATTTGTTTATTTGTTTATTATTTGTATTTTTTTTTTTCTAATATGTATTTTTATATTTTTTCTTACATTTACATTATTTCAAGCAATCTAAAGCTAACCGTTCGAAATTCGAAGTTTACCTCTCCTCGATAAAATAATCGAACAACATTTTTATCATATGTTTATAGCAACTTGTTTGGTTCCTGTATTCCCTAACGTTTCCCATTTAGTCACGTAACATAAATTCGTCTGAAGTAAACAAAGAATATCAAATGAATTAGTAACAGAACAAAAAAACCCGACTGGCTAAACTAAATTCATGTAACACTTGCGCCACTAAGACAAATCCAACGACGTATCATTTATCAAAATCGGTTCACTGCTTTAATAGTTGTAAGGGAACAAAGAAACGGACATACTAGTATATATACATACATACACATACATATCAGGTAAAAAAAACTTCTAATTCAAGTGCAAATGAATTAATTCATAGATATCTGAATATATAATATAATTTTAAAGGTATTGAATCAAATAGCAATAAAACCACTTTTATATAACATCGTCTAGCTTCACATAAGCTATTATCTGTGGAGTGTGTAGTGGCGTCCCGCTATCGCCGCGTCTGTGATTGATGACGGCGACGCTACTTCTGCTTCAGCGGATGTCGACTTGACTTTCACATTAAAACTGAATGAGATGAGATTTAAAGTATCAAATTTTAACCGGTTCTACGAATTTTGTAATGTCCTTTTTGGATAGAGCGCTAATGTAATCTTGTAGTCGTGGCGCAGCGGCACCGTGTCTGACTGTAAGCGCGTCGTGCTTACCCTGGTATTTGTGGAATGCATACTGTTTATAGAAATTGTAGCCTACGTGTTATTCTGATGTATAAACTATATTATTGTAACGTTTCATATAAATCCGTTCCGAAGTTTTTGCATTAAAGTGGAAAAAACATCCATCCTCATAAAATTTCGACATTTATAACAGATATTAATAGGATATTTTCTATTAACATAGTACACTAAAAATCCAGTTATATCCTATAGAACGAGACAACTTGAATGCACTCTTCACTAAAGCCTACGAAGTATTCCGAGCGAGTCGGCGCGAGGCGGCGTGGTAGTGTTACGCGACTAACGAATAAACACTATACTGTACTTCCTTACTACGTGTTGTGTGTTACGTTGTGCGTATGTGTGCGGTACATTGTGATGATGAGGGCGGTCAACTATAAAAATAATTAAAACTACCAAAATATCGATAATCAAAAACCTTTTTATTTAATCTATACACTGTCCAATCTCATCCCTGTGACAGCTCAATTAGCTACGATATAGATTATAAAGCACACAAATTTAGATTATGAACTAATAGCAATTAAAACGGCGGAGGACACTTCAGAACTGACAGCGTGACGTCGTCGCGTCCCTCCCGCTGTCAGTCGCCTGACACAACTGACGGCCGCCATAGATTATGTTCACTTATAGACAATCAATCTATTTTAGATGATATAGGATATAGTAGGTGATCAATTAAAACTTTATAATATGTTATTAACGTGTGTAGTATAACATGAATATTTTAATCATCATTTTCTAGGTGAGACATCTATGTAAGTAAAGGTTTACAGAAATAACTAAATAGTTTTAAGGAATAAATCACTGTAAAATCCTTACACCAGCATTTTTTCACGGTATAATAACGGACGGTATATAAACGGGAATACTTCACGGTATTCCCGCAGATAGTAGGGTAGGCAGAGGGAATGTTGTATGTGGGAACCTAGTGTAAAGACATGAATCATGTGGTAATATTACAAATTACTTATTTTTTTAAATTTATCTGCACTTTCACCAAAGCAGCTATTACATTGTCAGACTCCTCCGAGTTCGTGATGTAGTGGGTAGAGAAACACAATCTTAAGACACTTTTAACTAAATATTGGAGACTTTACGTGCTATGAAATTGGTTCCTCGATTGGAAATAAACATAAAATGATTAATTACCACAGACAATGACATACAAACTATATTTAACATAAAATATTATAGCAAGATATTTGTTGTATGCAAATGCGGTCGTGTAGTATTCAAATACGGCGGTGCCGGCGAGGCCTACCTGCCAACGTTACAACACACTGGAGCCTTCACTCGACGTCCTAATTGTTCTAGCTGCCTAACCTTCTCTTAGTTATATTATTTGAATCATTTATATTTCAGTAATTATTTAAATTACAGTTAATTTTTACGGTGTGAAGCAAAATAAATTGTAATATTTTTGTACTATTAAGCGGTTATTTTTGGAAATGATTTGCGATCAGTTGTTAATTCGTGTTTCTAAATCTATGCATTTCTTACGGGAATAATCGTCTACCCCTAAATAGTACAGACTTAATATTACAAAGCTCAATAATTATTCAGCTTTGTAAGCAGCAATATCCTTTCAATTGATAAATTTTGGGAACTACAAGTTTAAATTGAAAAATCATTTAGTGTCGAATAGTCATTTATCGATCATTTTGGTCATTGCATCTCCGCTAGACTAGACTAGACTTATTTTATTACTCATATAGAAGTATAGGACTTACCTCTCACTATTAACAGGAGACACGTGAAGACAGCTAGTTTTGGTGACATTCTGGAAAAATAACTACAAAAATTTATAAATATTTTTCAATAGTAAGTTTGTAAAACGATCGGAGTAATGAAGCCGACATAATTACCCACGATTACGAGTCGAGGGCCGTCGAGCTTCATAATGACGACTGGGGATATTAAAATTATTTTTTATTACCATGTTGGAGCTCCTTTCAATTGGTTTATTGGATATTAAGATATTAATAATTGTTATGAAAGCGTTCAAGGAAGGACATTTCTGGGTAGAACGGACGGATTTTTTAAATTTAATATCTACACTTTTAATTTGAACTTGGCGAATTAATTATTTGATTCTTTTTTTCTTAACACTAGGCACTCTCTGAGAACATTGCTCTATGCAGTATACATCGAAAAACTAAAGAGATTGTACTATTTAATATCATATCATGATTGAGGTGCATAAAAATAACAACGAATTTTGTCTGTCTGGTAGTATTATTATTTAGCTGATAGTTTTATTATTTAGCTTACATCTAAAGAAAATGTAACAAAATTAAATTTTAAAAAAATACTTACATGACAGACAATGCTCGCACTGAACACAAGGAAAAATATTAGAAAAATAAACTGGCCTCTATAACGTAATTTTAAATAGAGAGCCTCATGAATGAGTCTATATTTGTGTTTTAAATGCTCAGAATGAGGTCACACCTGAACTAACTTAGCCTCAATGTGTTTAAAATCTAATAAAATACAAGCTAATATATTAATTCTTAATAAGTATTAAGAATTAATGATTTAATCGACTAACCTACCGAAGGTTCCGTATCGACAAATTTAAGTTTTGTGTGCGAGCATACAAAATGAGTGCATCATTTTGTATGAAATGAACTACAAATATAAATTTGTAATGTAGTAGTACATTTTAAATAAAAATGAATGTAAAGGTGTAAATATTGAAAACAATACTTACATTAATAAATAACTAAGTTTATGAATATATACCTGCGTATATTTATCTAGCTATCAAGGCGCAGTTTCACAGCGTGTGATCGTAAACTCCACGGTTGTGTGTTCGAGTTCCGCAGCTCAACACGTAATGTCTCGAAAATTAGGCGGATGGTGGCGAACGGAGTGATTTCACACTAGGTTTCCTCTGCCTACCCTACTATATAGCTCCATACCGCGTGAAGCTCAAAATATATATATGTATCTAAATATGTTGAGGGCGTAGGAATAAAGTCCCACTGTAAAGGCGACGGCTGTGGCTTTTAATCCCACTCAGGGGAATGAAGTATTTACAATTCTTTGCTTTGTTAAGGCGACAAAGCGTGTCTCTCTGTGTACCGTTTTGTAAGTTAGTATTTTTTTTTAAATACAAGCGGAAGTTTGTATTTAAAAGTTTCACAACCTCAAATACGTCTCATTTAGTAGGCCGAGCTGATAGAATACCATATATGAAATTGAATGTGTGTTGTTTGTAGGATATAATAATTTACATAAATTTTATGCTTTATTTACCATTAAGGCCAGTCGTGGCGCAGGGGCTCAAAGTCTGACTGTAAACGCGACTGTCGGTTCAATCCTTATTCGAGGAAATGAAATATTTATAAAACATTAAATTTTATTCCCTCGAGCCCTGTTATCTTGCGGGATACAGCGAGGAGACAAAAATATTAATTAGTTAAACGTACTAAAATAAAATTGTAAAAACATTTAAGACGTAGCATTTCTTTAATACTTTTAAATTCCTTTAACGTCCTCCGTAGACTCGTTTTTACGGAACTTCATCTACCTTGAGATCAGTATTAAAAGGCGGTCAAATGCGAGTCGTAGTCGGGCACCGGGGGCTCTGTGTCAATTTCCTGACTAAGTCAACATGAAATGCAGGTGATATCAATTTTAGCTAAATCATCCGCGCGTGCTTGAGAAATAGAAAAATCTAGAAAGACAAACTGACAGATAGACAGACAACAAAGTGATTGTGTGTGGGTTTCGTTTATTTTTCTTTTGAAGTACGGACCCTTAAAGTAAACAGTTTATTGTAGAATGTTAACTTTTTACTTTATTATTGTATTTACCCCAGAGGTGCTTACAGCTGAACGCTACACGGTCACAGCATACAATAAATATTAATTCCATCAGCTTCACACATGCTCTCCGGAGGGTCCTTGTGCTTTATACGTGACCGTCCTCCAGTATTACAAATAGCCATTTTTGGTTTACTAATTCTGTAATATTTTTTGCTTTGGCTTCGACTTAGTAATTATAAGCGATTGTGAGAATGATCTGAATATTTACTTAAATAGGAAAACTTTAAAAGAATTTAAATAACTAACCGATGGTCTAACCTGAACGGACGATCAATTCTTTATGATTTCTTAAGTAGTATTGATTGCGCTGTACGCCACTCAGAGTATTTTCACTAGGTTAAAATTATTTACAATAGACATTTTAAATATAAATTAATTTCAACTCTATACAAGTTTATTAAGTGAAAGTGTTTTCTAACATCACAAGATACGCAGAAGGAATCTAGAGTAAAGGCACTCCGTTCCCCTCGTAACGTTCCCAACACACGTACGCCCCATTTGCGAGACATTACATTGTTGAGTGGTGAAACTCAACGTCGCGCCTTTGTCAATTATTTATACAAGAGTGTCGAAAACATAATGTATATTCAAGGATAATTCAGTACGAGGAGGTAATGGTTCTTCATTCTGTGCATTTCACCATAGTTTTGTAGTTACTCTTACTTTTGCAATTTATGATCGATACTCTTGTTCCTAGAAAATTATAGCGTATTATCAAATTCGAAATGATTATTTTCAAATTTATAATTAGTTTATCTCATTTATTGAAAATATAATAAATTAATAATAACTACTTCTCCATAACTCCTCTAGCGTTACACAATTAAAGAAGATATAGAATTTAAAATATTATAAAAAGTGCAGCGTTGGGTTCCGCAAGTGAGCTCGTCTTTGAAGTAACATGAAGAAATGATTTAGATTTATTATGAAAAATAACATATTCACAAAAAGAAATAGCAGTTCCGGTATTTCATAGTGACTCATAATAAATTGAGTACATATTTGATGGATTGATTAACATTGCTCCCTTTATGGCGTCGTCGCGGTGTCGATATACGTAGGTACAGTGCGACGCGTGGTGTCCGTCTTTGTGTAGCGGTGATTACATTTTTATCGCCATTCACCACCCACCACCCACCACCCACGGAGCTCTCGCGAGATTGAATCTATACCGTGCGAGGTCGTGAGGACACATGTACGAGTATGTATGCAGTGTAATCGACGTATTACGAGTTACATTTAAAAGAGCATAAGTACGTATATCTCAATAGGCGTGCTCCTCCAACCTAAATAGATTATATAGGCATTAGTTTCCGCCACCCGACTGTGCCAATTGATATTGAACAGGGCAGTAAATCTCTTAAATCTTTTTACTCAAAACTAAATGGTGGCGACTATAACAATTTTAAATGGGTCTAGCATAATTCGTATGTTAAAATTAACATGATTATGTGAAACAAAAGGGTCTCCGACAACGCTGAGCGAACCAGCTTACACTTACGGGTAAAACCAACTCTATAGACTTACATTTATAAAATTTAATTATACTTTAAAAACATTTAACATCGGCGTGCGTCGCGATGGCTTTAATTAATTTTGTTGAGCGAATCCTTCGAGATCTATAGATCTATAGATCTATACACTAAAGCCTGAGCTGAAAACAGTCTTCTGTCACTCGCATTATACTGCCATTAGACATCAGGACGGGACAATCCGATTGTTGTAATGAGTTTACGATCTATATGCGATACTACGGATTAAAGTGGGGTTAGTCGTATACCTACGTTGTGTACTCGTAGCGATGATACGGCGTTTAGATTATGCTATTAATGTTTTTACTATCTACGCTTAGAGTTCACATTTTACAGGTACTTTTGGTACATTAGATTATTCTTTGGATTCTTGATCGATAAATTTATAACATTAAATAACAATTCCGATGCCATGGTGCGATGAGACAGCGTCTCACTGTGTGCGCATTAGTCGTGAGAAACTAAGTGTTAAAAACCTTGGTCCCTCACTCTGGTCTCTGAAGAGCTCAACGCTCCCTCTCGTCTACCAGAGCGGAAAACTGAAGTGGGAACCGAACTCACAACTCACGTTTCCACCACCTCTGCGGTACTATGATCTATAACATTGTACTGCCATAATCTATAACACAGGCACATCTTAAACCACTTAATCATCTAATTACTCCACACAACCTAAAATATCTTTGCCGACATAAATTAATGAAATATCTCTGAAGCAGTTCACCGGACCTCTTATCTCCCTAATTTTAAGGATCAAAATGATACTTGAGAACATTTATACTTGCTTACTCTTCTCGTCGTCTTGTTTACTGGAACCGTGACAGGTTGTTATTTGAACTCAGCGCGACATACTCGGTGCCTGGTGATCAGCGGACGTGAGCTTCAATATTCATTAGCTAAGCTCAAATTGTTTCTATTTACGATAAATAACGTACCCTTCACATGTTATGACAGAAGTTTAAGATACATCAATAGCACCAAATGTTAATGTGTAAACAAGACACGCGCCAGCGAAGAAAAAAATTGGAAACGCGCAATGTGTATTTTACACGAAACATTTCAAGCTTCCTTTGAGCCCTTCATAACTCGTTGGTCTACATGCACAACACATTTGTTAGCCTAGGTTAGCTTTCTTAGATATCTATTGAACAATTTAACTCAAATGGTTATTGAGATATAAGCGTTCTTGTCCGCATTTTTGTGATAGACTCACTCACTCATTAAAAACCTAATCCACTTGTAGGTGACCTACCACGTACCAAGGTTATAAAGAAAAAATCTGAAACAGATAATTATTGTTCATTACTTTAAAAAAAATTAGATCATTATCAGTTTCCTGATTTATAAAATGACAAAGTATTAATGATGAATATTAATAATTTCGTTAGAAAAAGTAATGACATCCAATAAAAAACGTTAACCTGAAATGAGAGCCAAGTAACATACCGACAAAAAAATGGAAGATCTATTTGGATACCGAGTCGTGTTTTCACTCGGGATAAAATTAAAGCTTCAAATTTGAATTGGCCTTTTTTTACCACCAGACACCAAACCAAATATCAATCTAATAGTCCAGTACAAGCAACAGTCTAGTCCAGTACACTAACCTGCATATAGTAAGGGATGTACGTAAAAAGTTGTCGAGTTTAATTTAGAACCTGAATTTTATCCCGAGCGACGACACCCATACACCCATATAGATCTGCCATGCTTTTTCATGCGGTGAAGTTGAAATCGAGGCTTTTCTTAACATTTTACTTGGCTCTCAATTCATGTTTATGTTTTTATGGAATTATACAATAAACTGTTTGGGCTTTTTGTCAACCTTGATGGATTTTCTCTCTTATAGAATTTAATGTTACACGTTCATATCCTAAACTAGTTCCTCAATGTAAATTCGCTAAAGCGAATAAAGCCGTAAGTACAAATATTCAAAGATACTTTTACATATTTTATAATATTTTTTTTAGCTTCACTCAGAGTCCCACATATAATAAGGTAGACGACAAAAGGAATTTAATGTTAAAACATTCCGTTCCCCACGAACCACTCAATTTGTGAATGTTTACGCGTCGAGAGGCGGTTTTGTTTTTTTTATCGGAGCGAAGCATGAAGACAATTCTGTCGCCCAAGTGAGTATCGAACCTACTTACAATGATCCGCTGCGCCGCAAGACGCGAGCGAATATCGTATTCATACCGTTTAAGCATTGATATAATTGAAAAAAAAAAACAATTCCACAGTATGATTAAATATTAATAATTATGTAAATTGAGACGCACAGTCAGATACCTTTACTATTTATAATTCCAATTTATTTTTGATTGCATCACCGACACACGAGCACGCAACGCGCACGCTCCTCAAACAGAATACATGCATATTGATTCTTTATAAATATATCGAAGCACTGTTATTTTTGATATAACCTAACGATAAATATATATACATATTTTTCTTTTCAAAAATAATAACCATTTATGATATACAGTCATCACCACTTTAAATAGAATTAGTTTTAACTAGTCTATAAAAACCTAATACAATTAAATCAAAACAGATTATTCCAAAAATGAAAAAGTGATTTTTTCACCCAAAATAATAAATAAAGTTACCGTTTTAAAATAAAACGCAAAAATTTGACTACAATGACACACACACACAGACACACACACACACACACACACACACACACACACATACAGACAGACAGACACACACACACACACACAAACAGACACGAACCTATCAAAGCGACAACATCGCACACGCCTCATTCAACAAATCGAGTCGTAGGTGTTAGCGGTGACGTTGAATTAGAGATATTCCTTTCTCGTTATAGTACATATGTTTTTTGAGAATGAAAAGTGGCAGATCGGCAACGCTTAGTAATATTTTTGTAGTAGTAGATGTTTAAGTTACTGGTATCTATTGGTAACTGCGTCACACGATATACAGGTATGGATAAACATGAAATGAAAAAAAAATTCTACGTCCAAACCGTTCAGGTATTTTGATTAATTTCTTTAGGTATGGGTTTGAAATATTTTACCCTATATGCTGCTTCCGTAAAAAAAGCGCATACTCTTCAACCCTTATATATTCTTTAATTTTCACGCTCTTTCAAGTCAAGTGATATGTGTATAAGAAAATTAGCTTCACGCTGTATCCCGCACACAGCAGGGTAGGTAGAGGGAACCTAGT
>DWAN01002144.1:0-15844 GCA_018230445.1 Heliconius hewitsoni
GTAGACAGAGGGAACCTAGTGTTAAGACACTCCGTTCCCCACTTTCTGCCGAATCACATAACTTGATGACTTCCCTTGCTTATTACGAAATACAAACTAAATTATGTTGAAAGAAAAAAAATTGTGAAATGGAGTTTGGTGTGTTCAATCCGATAGTCAATTTATTGGCTCCACTTACTTTCCGAACCTTAAAGGTCGAGAACTAATAAAATATCACAACTTTTTTTAACATGATAAAAAAAATATTACGGTGTGCTATTTTTGATAGTATTGTATATTTTTATATTTATAAAGATAAAATATTCTGTATTTTGCTTTGAAACTGAAATATTTTAATAAAATAAAATCCGCATTGGTAATTTGTTTTTTTTTAGCTTCACCCTCTTAAGTATCCCATAGATTTCCGATCAATTTTCAAAACATTGTGAGTTGAGTGGCGTAACCCAACGCCACGCTTTCTCTTGTTACTAGAGCGAGAACTAAAATATTTAATTACCCCTAGTGGGAATTGTATCCATAGCCGTCGCTTGTACATATACCTACGTGCCGCCGCTCTTAATCTGTTTTTTTTTTCTAATTTCAATTAAGTGATACAAAATTCTTTGTCTCTCGAATTCTCTGCCTACAAAATATTATGCCAAAAACATTACAAAAATTTTATTAATTCCTACGAAAAATATTATAAATTGAATCAAAATGTAACTTAATAAATATTTCGGAATAGCCTGTGCCTGTCTTAAGCTTCTGGTCATATCCATTCACGTCTGCAAATATCCTTCTAAAACCTGCCCGGCTAAGAACGGCCCGGTCGGTTATTGATTCTATCTCGAGACGACGTAACTGTGATATGACGCTGGGTTTTCTTGTTTTGGACTATTTTTCATTTATAAATATAAATGAAATTTTAAATTAATATGTGAAAATGTATATTTTATTAATTTCCAAATATAAATTATAGTATAAATAATAATAATATTAAAAAAACATATTTATTTCTGCTCGCACCTTTGCATTTCTTAAGTTAGTTGATTTCATATGAAAACATTGTGCTTGCTATTATGTTATACAATTATTATTTATTATATTTTAGGGCCAGTCGTGGCGCAGGGGCACGTGCGGTGCAATTCGGTGGAAAATAAAGAACGGAATGTATATAAATATATGAACGTACATAAGAAGTTATGTAAAATGTCTCATACCTCCATTTTAACCGGCTCAAGATACAATTTGTCGGACATTCGATATCGATTCAAGGCGACACCGAAAACACGTCGCCCTCGCTCCTCCAAAGATTAGGTTACGTGAGTTCTCAGTAGCTATACGAGTGCAGTGTTTGGAGAAACAGTATTACTGCGGAGGCTTTTTAAATTATAGCAAAATAGATTGATAGATTTAAAAAAAAATATTGATAATGCAAAAATATATTAATATATGTTTTGAATCTTTATTCGTTTAGTATGAATATATGTATGTATAAAAAAACTATTACGATACGATAGGTGTGGGTTCTATTTTCACTTGAGAAACTGAATTAGTGTCCTTCTCGTGCCCTTGTCCTTGTCCATAAAGTCGTTGTTAGCTAGATATACCAATTTATCTCGAAGAAAGTCAACTACCTATTTTTAACATATTACGTATACCATAATTAATATACTTACTCATACGAAATATTATTTATATGGTGAGTATTGATTTAAGGCCGTTGTGGCTCAGTCGCCCACTTGTAACTGCAACAAATATGGATACGATTCCCATTCGGAGAAATGAATTATTTTCATTTTTTGCTCTGGTAACAAGACAAGACGCTACGTAGAGCTCCATCAGTTAGTCAGTCAATTGTATTGGGCAATAAGGAACGGAGTGACGTAACATTAGGTTCCCACAAAATCAGTTTATGCGGAATACACGTGAAATTACATATAAAATTGTTTTGTATTTACGATTATTCATATTTTTTGTACAAAAGCTTAACAATAGCAAAGATTGAATAACTGAATGTAAATTTATTCAATTTTATAAATTTATATTTTAAAAAGAACTCAAATATTGGACTTTTTATAATATTATTGTACACAAAGAATTATGTTTCATTATTAAGCTTAAAGCTTTGCGGTTTTGACATAACATTATATGCGTAATTTGATCCCAATAATATAATAAATAAAGTTTGTATAATTAGAAATTATATTTTGTAGCTTTAACTGTTTTTTTCTGCAAAGCAGGGCTAGGGTTCAAATCTGAGATATGGTGAGTCGACTGGTGGAATTCAACGCCGTAGCAGGAGAATAAAAATAATAAATCAACTTCACACTGTATCCCGCACACAGCAGGGTACACACAGGGAGCATAGTGTTAAGACACTCCGTTTCCTACTTTCCGCCGAACTAAGGATGCTTTGCGTGTTTGGTGACGCTTTGCCTCGACACCAGAACGCAGAAATGGAAATAAAAGAAATAATTAATTTAATTAATTTTCTCCTCCAAAAGGTAACAAAACAAAAAGAAGCAACTTACAAGTTTTTCTTTTTAATTAAAACATAATATTTTCGTTTATCTAACATTTTAAGCCGTAATACAAAACTTGCCTAGAGACAACTACCTAGTTAGTTGGATTTTCGCAATTTTTTCGTCAAATTAAAAGACAAATGTATTTTTCATTTTAATTGAATATTGTTTCAAACAATCCTCATTTCCAATTGCACACAAAAACCACGAATGCTATACACTTGAATGATTTTAATTATAAATTGGCTATTGTTGCCGTGTTTTTAACCATAGCGCTGATATAGGACCCATAAAGTCAATATTATGCCTATTATCAATATACGGTACAATAATATAAAAAAAACCGGACAAGCGCGAGTCGGCCTTGCCCACCGAGGGTTCCGTAGAAAATTTTCGAGCTCTTTCTGACTTAGTTTAGCCAGAGCTCTTTCATCTGATATCTCACTTGAACTCTCGACTTTAATAAAATAAATAAGCCCTCTAAAAAATAAAAGCCTTAAAGGCTTTTATTTTTTACTATTTAACCATAAACTATTTATTTTTCAGATTTTTTCCTAAGCTTGTAGTACCTGTAGACCCTATTAGTTTTGATTGCCTTTATAGTGTCGAAATACGCGTTTTTCCTATATAAACGGCCATATTTTTTTAAAGTAAATATAGAAATAAGTTTTTTTCAGGAAATCATGATGCCGTAGATACCACCATAATTGCCCATATACTTATGTATATGGTTTGAATTTTAACTCGATATCTTCGAGCGTTCCTGAGATAAAGGGTCCTGACAGACAGACAGTGAGACAGATACATAGACAGACTGACAAACGGACAAGTCATCTTATAAGGGTTTCTTTTTTCCCTAAGCCGGAAACCCTAAAAATTTAAAAATTTTGTCAGCTTCACGCTTTATCCCGCATACAGGTAGACAGAGAAACCTAGTGTTGCAACACTCCGTTCCCCACTTTTTACCGAATTTTTCGAGGCATCGGTTGTTGAATGGTGGAACCCACTGTTTTGAGGGGATACACCGTCAAGCTGTTTAATAATAATAATAAATATATATGCTAAATATAGAAGGTATGTTACACAAAAAAAAATCATTTTTATTTTAATTTTCGTAAGTATTTTTGAGATATAACTTTTTTATTTTATAAAAATATTTTTTATAATAAATGTGCTTTAATAAAAATATTTTAACACTTATAAAACAAACCTTTGAGGCCGTCATGGCGCAGGGAAGTTTGTTTGCATTTCTGGCTCTGGTAACGAAGCAAAGCGCGGCGTTAAGTTTCGCTACTCAACATGCAACCGTCTTAATGCTGGACGCAGTATCTTTACACTAGATTCCCAGTCTGTTATGTACTTTACTTAGTATATAAGTATTATAAGGTATAAAATGTGCTTTCACTAAGAATTAACATAGGTACTTATATTATATAAAAAAACCATAAATATTTGATTTTTCAGATTATATAAAGCGTGCATAATATTTATTTTGTTAAGGGAACCAATAATCACAATTTTTCTTGTTGTTTTTGAGATCAGAACGTAATCTGTTACCTGAAACGTTTTCCGGTATCGTGCGACGGTTCCAACACACACTGTCGCCCTTTGTCTCTAAACATTTATATTCGTGAGTTTACGCGTAGATAATATATGCATGCCTTCCTGTAATTTTATATGATATTTATGTAAAAATGCCTAAAAAATAATCTTATATTTGTCATTTATCAGTTATTTTCTGTATCTTGCACATAGCAGGGTAATTAGAGGCAACCTGGGAACCTAATGTGTAGGCACTCCGTTCTCTATTTTTCTTACTAAAAAATAGGCATGTTTAGTTAAAAAAATAATTTCAATTTGTATTTAATATCTTTAATATACATATTTCCATATATATTTATTTTATAAGCAATTCATAGCATAAGAATCAAACCAAGTGCCCTCGTACTCTGCTAAAAAACTGTGCTAAAAAAGTATATGAATATTATAAAAATAACTAAATGTGTTTGCAAAGTGCGGCGTTGACTTCTGTGTGGGATACAGCGTGAAGCTGATTTTACTAAATGTAGGTGCGTTTGTACAAAATATCACATTAACTCCAAAGTCACGATCTTTGTCTCCGAACCGAGGATAGCAAAGCTATCTGTTTAGCTGGCGCATTAAAATGTTCCCACTATGACGTGTTAACTTCATTTCTATGCTAGCTCTATTCGGGGAAGAATTGGACCAACTTGTTTTATATAACCACGCCCAATAAATAAACCAGGGATGTTAAACGTGAAAAGATGTGTTGTAGGTTATACGTTTCACACTACATCCTTTTATATAGCACCGTGGATAGAGGGAACCTACTATTAAAACACTCTGGTCCTCACCTTTCGATGAATCTTCAGAGGCATTGAGTAGTGAAGTGAAGAGAGGCGGAACTCAACGCCGCAATTGTCTTGGCACCGAAGAGAAACAATGAATTATTAATAAATAATAATTCATTCCCTCGAGTCGGAAAAGTATAATATGACTATAAAAATTGTAATAATCAAGATGAAATCAAAATTCAAATTTCAATTCAATTATATATATATATATTTCCTTCTTTCCTTCTTTGTATACAATAAAAGCGTATGTTGTACCACTTTACGTTAAGTTTGTTGTTACTATACCGAAGAAATATCCATATTCAATCCAAATCCAATATAAATCGAATACGAACCCATAACTACTTTGTAAAGTAGTTATGGGTTATAAACCCATACCCATAAATACATTGAAGCCGTGTCGAGATGGCTTCATAAAGTTCTTACTTACTGACACTTTGTACTGGTATTTACGATTTACCTCTTAAGCAAATTAGTGAAAAGAAGTTTGGAGAATTTCAGAACTTTCGTGTTTTAAGGCTAAATACACTAAAATTTCTTAAATATCATGTCCTGAGTTGTAAATTCGGGATTTTATTTATTACATCTACAAATTACTTCAATGTTATATCTTTTTTCAGAAATACATCCATCCAATTAAGAGGAGTTTTTTTCGAATATTTCAAGCCATTTAGCTCGTGCAGCTACGCCCGCTTAAAATATTCGGATGTTTATTTGAGTGTATTTAAGAAAAAAGTGACTAAGCGCGAGTCGGACTCGCCCACCTAGGGTTCTGTGCCAATTTCAATATTGTGATTGGGAAATACCTTATAAATTTTGATGATGCGAAGAAAAAGTTACTAAACTTAAATTTGCGCGTATATACACTTATTTTGTATAAAATAAACTACAAATATAAATTTGTAATGATTTTTTTAAAGAAATATCTATAAATGTTTACTTTTGTGTTTCTTTTCCTTTATTTGTATTGAAAAATATTACTTCGTCCTAAACTTTATAACTGACGATCGACGGGAAGTAAAATGATGCAAAAACGATACATAAATGCCCATATCTTTTGACTGCGTTGTATCAGAAGCTTAATTTCGCCTCAACGCGATCTCAAAGCTTTGACAGACGGACAATAAAGCGATCCTATGAGGGTTTCGTTTTTATTCCTTTTGAGATACAGAACCCTTAAAATGGATTATTTTTTTAGTTTAATAATTTATATTAAGAAAATAAAATAAAATGCTGTATCCCGAATACAGCAGGATAGATAGGGAGAGGGGGGTGTTCCGTTCCACAGTTTCCGGCATTTTTTTTCAAAATGAAAATATTAAATAATAATAAATTCTCTCGAGTAGGGGTCGAACCCACAACCGTCGCGTTAGTCACACTAAATAAATCGTATTTTAAGTGTATTCTCAAAGGAATTGGTTTGATTTTGCTTGCAAAAAATGTCGTATTTAACAAAAAAAATGTTTAGTTATTTCACATCTATCTAGCTAAATTGTAACTCGTAGATCGTAGTTTTTCCACATAAATTCCGATTCCGCAAAAATTCCGGGTTAAAACACAAATTGAGTGATAAATTATAAGCACTACGTGGCTGCTTGAGAGAGTGTCAACTAACATTGCAGAATCCTAAATCCTGGAAACTTAGTCGATTTTACAATCATACAATTTTGAGCTTTTTTTATAATCATACAAATGCATTTACATCGGTTAAGCCAATTTTGATGTTAGCGATAACAAACGTACAGACCAACAGACAAAAATCATTGTTTTGACTTCTACTACATAAATAAAGATAATAACATAATAATATTTTTATAATTACATTTTTTCTTAAATATCTTCCAAGTACCTACAGACACCGATTCTTTACGATTATATTATAAGCATAGATATAGATAAGCTGTATATGCTGACATAATATCAAAATCATTTATAAATATTTCTGCATTATTCACTCAACTTCCTTGTTCCGACACAAACCAAAAGGTAAACATGGTTACGGGTCGCGTTTACAGAAAATGTTATAGTCACCAGCAGAAAGGAATTTCTAAGTAGGTCAGACCGCTCTTCCGTCGCCACTGTTGACACAGCGGAGTTTAGTTAGACAGGTATTAGCTAAACACACGTTTATATAGGGTGGTTCAAATTCAAAATGCGTATATACATATGCATAATGTTTATTAATCTGAGATATGAAAGCTTCTCTGTCATAAAGAGATTATAGCCCACAATTATGCTAGCCGTCCCCCGTGCTGCTTTTGTTATTTTACTACGTTTTATTACATTCGGTAACAAGAATTATGGTTTGTATAATTTAAATATTATGTGAAAGATATCGTGAGTCGTGGCGCAGGGGCACAAAATGTGACTGTAAACCGACTGGTTGTGGGTTCGATTCCCAATCGAGGAAATGAAATATTTATTTAAAACTTATATTTCCATTTCTTCGCTATGGTGTCCAGGAAAAAGGCGGCGTTGAGTTTCGTCAACACACGATGCCTCCAGAATTCGGCCGAAAGTGTATCTTAACACTAAGTTCCCCTGCCTACCTCTAATTATATGGAAATTGGAACGTGAAGCTAAAATAAATCTATTTCACTGACACTGTATGTAAGACTCTGCTATGATTAAATACTACATTCCAACTATGGAATTTATTTGAAATATAAAAAAATCTTTATTTGAGACTACAATTTTTTTCAATAATAAAATTATTCAACATTTTCTTTATTCAATAATATTTATTTCCACCACCACAATGAACTGGCTATAGAAAATATACAGAAAAATAAAATTATTTACTTCTTGCCCTAGACGCCATGTGCAAAATTAGAAATTTCATTAAAATTGAACAGCACTTTCAAAACTGTGGTTACAAACACGAAACATTACAAAGGCTTCAAAGAAAAGCATAATCGCGGCAGTTTTAGCACAAAAATAAATTATTCATACTAACATTAATGTATGATGTTCTAATAACCTTACGCCATCTCTACTCTAGTTTGGTTTTACTATGGAGATTTTATTCAAAATCTATTTGTCGTTTTATGGCAGTGCAATGTAATGAAGCTACTCAGAAGACAGTTGAATGGCGTTAAGACTATTTCCAATTCTGAAGACAATCGAGTTTAAATTAAATTATAGGTAGCTTTTCTTGGGCCAGTATTTTTGTTCATTTTGGCATTATTAGTATGAAATATTAAAATTATAGATGTATTTATACATAAATTTAAGGTTTTTTGTCATACTAAATTATACCAGGCCAGTTGTGGCGCATGTGCACAAGCGTGCGACTGTAAATAGACTGTATACTGGTTGTGGGTGCGATCCCCACTCGAGGAAATGAAATATTTATTTGCATTTATATTTTAATTTCTTCGCTCAGGTGTGGAGGCAAAACGCGTTGTTGAGTTCCGCCATTCCAAACGCATTGCCTCCAGAACTCGGCGGACGGTGGGGAACGGAGTGTCTTAACACTAGGTTCCCTCTTATTTCTTCGTTTTGATAGAGGCGAAACGCTACGTTGAGTCGACGCAACTCAAGACGCGCTGCCTCTAAATGTATGAAATAATGAAGTATCTTAATGGGAACGAAGTATCTTAGCACTAGATTCCCAGGTTCCCTCTGCTTACTATGTGTGGGATACAGCTTGTTAAAACTTGTACTAAGGTATACACTATATACATATATAGTCTATACATGGGTAATAAAACTTTTATTCCATAAAAAAGTTGTTAAAACATTTTTTTTCGGATTCCAATCGCTTATTGCCTAAGGCCTTTATTACTCGGCCGAGACTGACCCCGTAAAACAACTGAATATATTTTCTATTATTTTGTAACATCTATTTTTTAAATAAAAATGGTAAGAAACTTAATATGTATTTTGTAATCATATTTTTTATTTACATTTAAATATTGTTTAGTTTAATTTTTCATTTATTTCTCTTTTTACACAATACTTTATCATTTTGTTGTGTTTGATAGAGTTTTCGTTAACGACTAGATTACTTCAAATGGAAGAAATGGAACATCCAATTCATTTAAAAACACAAATTTAAAAACATGTGTTTTCTTTTCAAATTAAATTAATTAAAAACAAAACAATGTTATTCAAACTCATTTTAAAATTGAGTTAAATTACGATTTCATTCATTTCAGTCATATTTGAATGAAAATATTAGCTATTCATGGAGCAATTCTCTGCAATTCATTTACGAGACAGAACGGTTGTCACATTTGTCTGTTTATTTTGATTCTATTTAAAATGGCCTTTTCAAAATATTTTCTGATAGAGATATCAGATATAAATAAGAGATTATTAATTTTTAATACTGATGCTCTACATTAAATATGAATTATGGCACAGGCGTGTGACGTGGAAATTATATATTTCATATCTTTAGTTCTTCGCTCTGGTGTCGAGGCGCGGCGTTGAAATCCGCCTCGATACAGATTTCTCCAGAAGCGAATAGGGAAAGGCCTACTCTACTGTGTGCGAGATAAGTTATAAGTTTCTGGACAGGAAGCGAGCAACACAGTATCAAAATTTAACAAACAAAATAGCAAGTTACACCTGGTATACAAAAATAAAAATTTAAAAGCTTAAGGGAGGCTCTCATTTATAATAAAGCCCGCTTCACTGACGCCCCGCGAAGACTTAAAATTTAAAAAGGTCAAACCGTATTTCACCGAAGTGAACAAAACAACGTATAGCTGAATCGGATGGGTTTTTTTAGTAACCATATTACATTATTTACATTCCTTTACGATAGCAGTGTTTATTTTTTAAAGAAAATATACAAAAAGCCAATAAATATTATTAAAATGAATACATATAAATGACTGTTATTTTTTTTTAATGCAAATGCATAATAAGTTAATACTTAATAATTATTTAATTACAGTTATATAATATTTAAGGTTCCGTACCTCAAAAGGTAAAAACGGAAAACTTGTAGGATCATTTTATTCTCCTTCCATTTATTTCAAGATCGCATGGAGGTTTCGAGCTGAAATTAATATTAAATATTAAGGTGTATAGTCCCTTAAAGAACAGATAAAATCAAGTCAAAGCTGTCAAAAGATATGAGTATTTTTTTAATCGAAATCAAAATGTACAAAATGATCGCATATACTATATCAAACTTGATATAGTAAGTATAAGGAAAAATATTAAATTGATCAGAGAGGACAGTCGTGGCGCAAGGGCATATGTGACTCTTTAAGTGCGATTGGTTGTAGGAAAATAAAATACTTAATATTTTCATTTCTTCGCTTTGATGTTGAAGCAAAGCACGGCGTTGATTCCGCTACTCAACAAGAAAGCTTCCAGAGTTCGGTGGGAAATGAAGAACGGAGAGGCGTAACACTGAGTTACCTCTGCCTTGCTGTATGCGGAATACAGCGTGCAGCATTTTTTTTTATTAATCTCATTTTCATCGAAGACCTACATCTTACATCAGGTCACAGAACTAATAACGAGGTGAAGCACACTCAAACAAATTTTAAAGATCTTTGGTTATGCTACGGTAATCTTTTAAATAATAATATAAAGCGAAACTTTCATTTAACAATATTATACTGAATTATAGACATTCGATAAGAATTTATAATTTTTTACGTCTACATTTTTTACAAAATTTAGCAAACAATATACTTAATTTATAATTAAGCAGTTTTATTTAGCGTAATTTATTATTATATGAAAAAAGACAAGGCAAATGAGGGTCAGGTGATGGTAAGTGATCACCGCCCCGACCACCTCATGTAACACCAAAGGAGCTATAGGTGCGTTGCCGTCGTCAAACTTTAGTACTTAAGAGACCAGCGTTCTGTTGACTGATTGACTTGGAACTCAGTGGTAAGACACTCCGTTTCCTACTGTCATTGAAATGTTACGTGTTGAATGGCAGAACTTAGTTAGCAGAACGAAAAAAAATATTATATCGACTTAGAGTGTTAACCTCCTAACAGTCAATTAAGCAAATGGAAAATTAAGCTACGTTTTTACGTTTGTAAAAAAAATATTAGTTGAGTTGGAAAAATTGATATGTATTCTCTACTAGGTATATGAAATAAAATAAAAATTGGTTTATTAACATTTTTCACATTTTCAATTTGTATAATATTGTACGAGTTTACCTCAACAAGCCTATAATCTTTAATTATATTCTTTACAGAATTTACTATTGAAATTTATTTTTCTGTATCATTACAATCATGAGGAGGAGCCACCAAAAGTTGAATGATATATCTAGACGTATGTGTATATTTTTTTAGCTTCACCTTGTATCCCGCATATAGCAGAGGAGGCATGGAAGACCTGGGAACCTAGTGTGGCGCAGGCAGAACTTAATACATCGCGTTTTGAGTCGTACCCGAGTGAAAGTTTTATTTCCTCAACTAGACATCGAACCGACAACCGTGTCTCGTTTACAGTCACGCTTGTGCCCATGCCCCACGAATGACCTCAAATATACTACATACTAGTTAATTAGACGTTCAGTCCATGTACTACCAACAGCGCAATTGGAACTCGATCGATTCCAACAAAAACTTGGTTGGAACTGAGAAAGGAAACTCACTAATTGCAATTTCTTATTGACTTCGTTTCACTCGTATTAATTAAATAAAAAGCAACGATATCGTTTTATAAACAGTCATAACAAGATTAAGCGGCCGTCGCGGTGATGAGGCACAAGGGGACAAAAGCACAAGCACATAACACTCCGTTCTCCACTTTCCACCGAATGTTTCGAGGCAGTGCGTATTGAGTGGCGGAAAACAACGCCGATTTTTCGCCTTAATGTCAGAGCGAAGAAATGAAATAATAATAAATAATAATTCATTCCTCCAAGAGGAGTTCGAATTCACAACCCACACCCTTGTGCTTCTGCACCACGATGAACATAAACATACAGTATTTAGATATCTTATCATATTCCAAGATAAAATCCAAAATATTAGAAATAGTAAATCAATGCATAGTATTACTACAAAACTAAAGATTTCTGAATGTAGCTCGCGCAGGATCGATTTTAATATAACTAAAATAGCGAAAGCAGAATTCCTCACCGGCTTTGCTTTTAGATTTTATATAGCAACGGCGAGTAGAAAGAAGCATTATAAATAACATGATGCAGCATAATATATTTAAGTAAATTCAGTTAACTTCGTTATGCTGATTTTTAATTTTAAAATTAAGTAATAATCCCAAAAATTGTTTTCGATGAAATAAAATACAGAATTATAGCAATTGTTATATAGAGACTAGTTCTAACCTCGAGGACATGAAATATTTATTTACATTTATATTTCCATTTCTTCGCTCTGGTGTCGAGGCAAAGTGCGGCTTTGAGAGTTCTGCCACTCAACACGCAATGTCTCCAGAAAACCTCCAGAAAACGGCAGAAAGTGGGGAACGGAGTGTCTTAACACTAGGTTCCCTCTGTCTACTCGATACCCTGCTGTGCGCGGAATACATGGTGAACCTGGTTTTTTTTTTATTTTAGTTCTAACCTACGGCGTCGCATCGGTGACACTAAACTTTTTTAATTGTCCGAGGTAACTTTGACTGAGGGTGGTAGTGGGTTTTACATTGAAACGATTAACGTGGTGTAATATAGATATAGCCGTTTTTAAGGTTCCATATCTTTCAAGGAAAAAAGGAACTCTTATAAGATCTCTTTGTTGTCCGTCCTTCTGTCAGTCTGTCAAGAGCCTTTACCTCAGGAACACTTGGAGATATCGAGTTGAAATTTAAACCATATATTACAGATCTACAGCCCCATGATTTCCTGAAAAAAATATACCTATATTTACTTTAAAAAAAATATGGCCGTTTATATCGCAAAAAACGCGTTTACGATAAAGAGAATCAAAATGAATAGTGTACTTCCGGTTGACCACTAATTATGAAATTTGGCAGCTAGCATCTACAGATAGTACTAGCTAGATCAGGAAAAATCTGAAAACTATACATTTGTGGTTAAATCTTAAAAATAAATGACTTCGAAAAGCCGAAAAGTTTTGTTTGGTCTTCGCAATCGCCAGGTCGCGAGCTTTTTCTAAAATTCAAGCTTAGCTTAGCCAGAGACATTTCATCTGATACCCCTGAACTGTGGTGGACTTACTACCAAATTTCAATACCAATACCTCCCATAATCTCCCTCCCATAATACCAAATTTGGCTTTAATAAGCCAAACAGTTCAGGGGTATCAGATGAAATGTCTCTGGCTAAGCTAAGCTTGAATTTTAGAAAAAGCTCGCGTCCTGGCGATTGCGAAGACCAAACAAAACTTTTCGGCTTTATAACATTAGTATACATATTATAGATACTGACTCCAACAATAACTACCAATTAATTAATATTTTAATTGTTATATTTAAGTGTTATATAGACTTAAAAAAATATAAATTAAAATTAAACTCTTTTTTAAGCAAATTCTACAAATACTTAAACATATTTAGCTCGAAACACGTTTAAATACGCTAGGAGTCCAACCAAACGTAATATTAGCAGTCTTCGGTTGTTTAATTAAAAGATTACGCGGGCTTCCGTCAACCTGTTTATTTTTAGCTTTTACAAGAAAATTCTACACGAAAGAACGCAGCCTTTGATTACTTTTTCATCTCAATTTCTCACTTTTAAAGTATTTTTTTTTGTTTTTCTACTTAGTGGGGGTTGGAAAACGTTTATTAATACATTCCGCCACTTCAGATTCTGTGTATTGAGCAAGAAACTCTAACGAGAAATTTGGTGTAGTTGAAATGAAAAATGGTTTTTACAATGGCTGTTGTACGGAGCCTTAAGAACCGTATCTGAAATGGAAGAAACGAAATCTTTATAACTTTGTTGTCCGTCTGTCTATCTATGAAGCCCATTTATTTCCAGATCGCATGGAGGTATCATGATTATAATTATGAACAAACAAAAATAAAAAATCTGAAAACATGGAAATGAATATTTTACAGATAAAAATTATTGCAAATTGTAAATTTTTATTCATTTTATACAAAGTGAGTGCATATACACGCAAACTTTAGTATTTCATCTTATATACCTTCTACTTCTCGTTAACCTACAATCCTTAAATTGATACGGAATCCCGGTTGGTAAGTCAAACTCGCACTTGACCGCTTTTTTTATAAAAATATTGCCTGGATAGGAATATAATATAAAACTATTGATTAATTTCTACCCTCACCACGTTAATGTGTAAGTTTAATGCTCATGTTGTTTGAATATTTACTCATAGTTAAAAAGAAACTTACAACTCACATAAAGAAAATTATAAGTGCATGTAAATTGAATTTACTTTAGTACGCTTTGTTTCATGGTACAATTCTATTCCTGCCAAATCCCTCTTCAGAGATTATGTGCGTATACTAACATACATACGATTATATACGAGAATGGAGCACTAATACTTAGTATAAAGTATTATGTTTATTTTCTACACATATTTTGCAAGATAATATCGAGAAAATATGAGAATAATATTTTTTTTTACTACTGTAAAAGCGAAGCGAAGCGAACTGTAATTAGCGATTACAATATTACTGTTACTGAATCCATGTGGTCTTTGCGGTGGAGTGTGAAAGTCTCTAACTACGCACGCGGTCGTGGATATAATCATTACTCGGGTGAATAATTACAATGCAACCATGAATTCCGCGACTGAACATACAAAAGTCTCAAATTAGGTCGAAATATGGATAGAATGGGCTCTAGTTTCTTTCTGGCTACCCTAGGGGAAACAGTGTAATACTGATTTTTTTTCAGCATCACCCTGTATCCCGCATATCGCAGGGTAGGTAAAGGGCACCTAGTGTTAAAAGACTACGTGCCTCACTTTCCGCCATTTGTATATTTTTATTGCGGAATAACAAACCTGATGAAATATTTCAAAGTGGTAACTTAGCTAGAAATGTTTATACCAAAATTTGAAGGTATATAGGTATCCACACGTAGGTACGATCAATATTTAATATCGTAGGGAGAATACGTTAAATCAGAAACGAACTAGTTTGAGTTAGACGTGTCATCCGGGCTGGCTGCCCGCCAGCGGAACTTAACTGCGAACCAATGGCTTGGTACGCGGTAACAAGGTTAGGACGTACACATTTAGTACCTATAACTTATTGGAAGATGCTCTATTCGGTTGCTAGGAAATAAATGTATATCTATTTCAAATGAAACTATTTCAACGTATTGTTGGTATATATACTTAAACACATAATACACTTTATATTAAATAGTTTTACTTAAAAGAATCACGTAAATCCGTTTATATCGGCGTAATCTGTATAAAAACTAAAATAAAATAAAATTACCAAACGATTTGAGAACCTCCTCCTTTTTGAAATCGGTTAAAAATGTATAATAATATCGAAAATCAAAGATCTAAATACATATGTATCTCTGCTAGAAAGGCGTCGATCAATCAGAGAATGTATATGAGGTAAACTACATCTTCGTTCTTCGTTCTATTGGCAGTATAGTCGTAACTTTACACTCTTAATTCGGTGCTTTTGTGGAAAGAACGAAATTATGGAACTACCCGGTACAATGTGAGTGGATCCTTGCTGCAGGCTCTAAAGTCTCTTTACAGAGATCACTCAGCCTGTGTGCGAGTGGGAGCTAGCATGTCGCCCTGGTTTGACATCCAAATGGGTGTTAAACAAGGATAAACAAATCAGCTTGGTTGTTCAATTTGTATTTGGATAGCTGTCTCCAAGGAGTGAACCAAAGTGACATGGGAGTTAAAGTGGTGGGCGATTTGGGTGATTTGATGCAGAATGCAAGTTGCAGGTATTAGTTACCACTTTGAAAAAAGATAATGGTCTAAATCTGAATGGGAGCTAGACAAAAGTATTTAAAAGAGATAAAGAAAGGACGGAATGCATGTGATCCCGGCCTAGAATAGGATCATCCTGGTACTGGTGGTGTCGTAAGAGGCG
>DWAN01002145.1:0-15842 GCA_018230445.1 Heliconius hewitsoni
TAGTCTTCTTCAGTCTGGGTTTTTGTTTTTACAAATATTTTTTTTTTTGTAAATATAAAAGGAAAGGAGGAAAATGTTTAGTAGAGCAGTTTACTTTATTAATGTCACAAAATAGTAAAAGAAATAACTAAATTGTGCGTAGCGAGCGTAAACGGCGATAGGTTGTATATTCGATTCCCACTCCAAAAATAAATATTTAATATTTGTATTTCTTTGCTCTGATAGCGAAGCAAAGCGCGCGATGATTTCCGCCACTCAACATGCCAATTCCCCCCAACTCTGCAGATAGTGGAGAACGGGGTGTCCTAAACCAGGATTCCATGGTCCATCTGCATTTGCTTATACGTGAACCTAAAAAAATGCATATTAACAATTTTAACATATTATTATGTTTATCAAATTAACCACTGTGCCTCTGAGTACTGCCAACGTAATATCTGTGCTGTTTGGGGAAAAAAATGCGTGAAAAATACGTTTTTAACATGTTTTTTAATAAATAATTGCCTCACTCATTATATATTTTAGGTTAATGTTGCAAAGGGTCGTTAAGTCCATTGAAATTTAGAAATAACTTAACTATAATAGCTTTTTCAAAATTATTACATATTTTGAAGACAATGCTTTAATACGATAATTATAATGTAACGCAGGCGCAGTATGCATATCAAATAAAAATCTCATAATATATGTATAAATTGATAAGACGAGTTTATATTTCATCATGGTATAAGCATAAAAACACGCGGCAGCGTTTCCAGCCAAGTTAAAATCGCAATATGTATTTTACACAAACTATTTCAAGCTACTTTTAGGCGCTTCATAACTCGTAAACCAATTAGTCTACAGGTAATAAATTTAGCACATTTATTAAAACTTTGAAGCTTGTAAAGTATATAAAAAAATTTAATTTTTAAAACGATCTTAAACTGTTATTGATTTCAAATATTGGCATTTCTGAGTGACTCACTTACACATCAAAACACCTAACCCACTTTTAGGTATACACTAAACTCAGACCATATAGACTCCTATTCTTTGGTCGGTGAAATAGAAAACGTTTATAAATGTTTTACTTGGCTCTCATATCACGTTTATGTTTTTTATGTAATGTATCCCTCATTATACAGTTTTTACGATTTGAACTTACTAAAGTTGACGAACTTATAATTATAATGGTAGATCGTAATCTATAGTGACTATGTTGAATACATTACTGTATTTAGAATGTCGGAGTAAGTACTTTTGCCAGCGATTAACAGTTTCACAGATACAATTCAATATTGGATGTAATTTGTCTAACTGGGTTCAGTAAAAAAAAAATTTTTTTTACTAATTTTTTCTTTGATTTACAAACGGGCGATATGTGAGAATTACCGTTGTGAGCTTAATCTCCATTCGAGGCTATGAATGTAGCGAACGAAATATCTTAACGCTAGGTTCTCTTCTTGAACATTATTATAGAAGAAAAACAAGTGAAACTAAAAAAAGAGGAAATACATAACAACATTTTTATTTGTTAAAACTTTTAAAAGGCTAGCAGGGGCATAGAGGATGACTGTAAAATCGTCTGGTTGTGACTCCAGAACTCGGCGGTAAGTGGGAAACGGTGTGTCTTAACACTAGGTTCCCTCTGCCTACATTGATGTGTTTTTTATTTAAAAAAAAGTATCAAAAAATGAAAAGACGAATCTCTATAAATTAATATTTTGCTTGCGATGTAACATATTTGTATGCCATATATTGTAATATGGAATATCGTGAAAATTGAAGAAACGGAGTGTCTTAACATTAGGTTTCCCCTGCATGCCCTGCAGGATACGGCGAGAATCTAAAAAAAAGTCACACTTTCTAATAGAAAAATTTACCCCTTCTCTTTTCTTATGAAAGGTAAAGAAAGCATTCTGCAAGCCTTTACTCTGTTTTGAAAAGCATTTATAACTCTATTGTACTTTTGCATCATAATAACTGTTTTTTGTGAACACACTGTATTTATTTTTATTGAGTTTTAAACCCTTTGCGCTTTGATGCTTATACATAAAACAAAAGATGGTTATTATCTTTAAAAAAACTGTTTTAACGGCCGTTTAGTTCAGTGGCCTACAGTCTACTTTTATGATGTTAGCAATATAAATTGGTTTTGTTTGTGAGAAGTATACGCAATTTTATCGAAAAAACCGTTCTTGGTAGTGCCTTACATTGAAAGGTTTTGTAATATTATTAAATTACCTATATAAATAAAAAATAATTTTTTGAGGCCGTCGTGAACTTGATTTCTACACGGGAGAATGAGATATTTTCATTTCCTCGATCTTGTAGACAAAACGCAGCGTAAAGTAACACCGCTGAACACATAATATCTAATGTTTCCAAAATTAGTCGTAGGAAGGAACAAAACACAAAACATTGACGTCCTTTTTGTCTACAAACTAATAAACGGGATACCGCGTGAAGCTAAAAACCCTTAAACACTCAATTCAAAACACTCAGCTCTCACCTCTCTACAGTTATATAATAATAGTCTTAAAAAAATAACAATATATTAACATATCAAGTGAACGTTGTTTAATACCAGCATTCAAATTGCGTGTTTTCCCATAGTACGTACAGCGTTATATTAGTGTGAATTTTACCAAAGTTATTAAATTGTAAAAAAAAAGGTTTCAAACTTAGAGAATATGTGTTAATTTGTTAGAAATTGTTTATGACTTTTACGGCTACGAGAAGAAAAATACATACATAGATACTTATAAAGTGGAGTCGTTCGCTTTTGACCGTTGCCGACGGTTACTTTATAATGATCCTACCATCCAGCGCTAAAAATGGCATCAATAAATAATATATTTTTTGCAATATTTCTGCAATTTTTCCGCATTTGTAAATAGTTATATCGTATTTGTAGAATAACTCTAATAAGGTAGATAGGTAAAGGTAAAGGTTAGACAGGATGTCCATTTTAGTAAAAGTGATAAAAATTTAGTATTATTAGATAAACTTAATAATACCTGTTACTGATGGAATTATTTTAATGGTTACGTACGAGAGGCGTTTGAGTTGTTTTATATTGCAAACAGCAAAATATATGTTTATATTTATAACGTACATAGATACAGGTGAGTTCCATCATTTAAGAGGTATTCGAGTTTCAGGTGGAGAGTGTAAGACGGAGTGACTTACCACTACTATTTCTACATACAGGACACAACGTGAAGCTGAAAAAAAATTATGTATATGCATAGGTATTTTCGACCTATCAACGGTTTTTACAGTGTTGGATCTTTACAAGTGTTTTTGACAAAAAACAGAGTGACCGACGACCCTATATATTAAGAATCTTAGTACTTAACCAGTAATATTGATATACTTATTTAAAGAGATAAATAAACTTAAAATCTTTTGAAATTAATAATTTCAAAATGCTCCAACAGCTACACTCAATTATTTGAATCATTAAGTGGCACACCGTACATTCTGACGGAATCGACTCGAATATATTTTTTTATAGTTCCATATCCGCTCCATCTAGAGCTCCGAACATAATAATAATTATTATTTTTATTATTATAACATTCGATAATAAAGCCAATCAACGCGTGATGTTACGTGATAGCCTCGCGTGAAGACGAACCTCGCTTTGAATTATTATTGGATTTATTTATCTTGAAATAAAAAAGTATATATGAGAAGTGCTAAATTATTATTAATATTAGTGTAGTGAGGTAGTTTTATTGTGTGTTATCGTATCAATGGTCTTAAGCTCTTGGTCTCAAGACTTAAGAGTTACTTTATTCTTATTTAGAAATTTAGGCGGAGGGAACCTGAGAACCTAGTGTAAAGGTACTCCGTTTTCATTAAACACTTTCACGTGTTGAATGGCAGAAATCTAAGTTAGAATTTGTCTTATGTATTATCTTATTTACCAGAGTGGAATTGAACCCACAACTATGGCGTTTACGGTCAGACGCTGTACCACTGCTATATCAGCCTCAGTCAGCTGTAAATAAAATAAACAATTAAAAGTATAACGTTCCAATTTTGAAGTGTGATCGAAAACATCTTTAGAAATCGCTTAATAAATAATGTATATTCAGAAGCAAGTCAGGAGTAGCTCATTTGAATACAGTGCGCGGGCTCGAATCCAACATCTCACACTGTCTACTTGTCTTGTCACCGGTAGTATTATCACTTCGTTCTGAATAAAAACCTGTTAATATTTTGCTGCTTCACGCTTTTTCCCGTATGACAGGGAGCAAACCCAAAACATAAGCGGAGGGAACCCAATGTTAAAACACTCCGCTCTCCACTTTTTCCCCTATTTTTAAGATATTTACTAATTTTCTGGTCCATGAAAAAATAATAATGCAATTCTTTAATTTCAGTGTCAAATAATAAATTATAAATTCAAAAAATAATTGCTTTTTAACTTTTACGTGAAATAAAGTGAGATAACAGGTATTTAATAATCATTTTATTTGTGATAGAAATAATTACATATGAAAATAAAATTAGTTATAATAAACCACTGGGCGTACTATATTGTTTTCGGCTTCACGCTCTGTCCCGCATATAGCAGCATAGGCAGAGAACGCCTAATGTTAAGACACTGCGTTCCACACATTCTGCCGAATTTTCGAAGCTGTTGAGATTGCAAACTATCAGAGCAAAGAAACGAAAATATTAATAAACAATAATTCATTCCCTCAAGTGAGATCGAACCCGCAACCATCGTAACAGCCAGATGATTGTGCCCCTGCGCCAGAACAACCTCACTACCGCATGATGTAACAATGAACCAGTGGTAATACTACAACAATCCAAGGATATGAATATTAAAAGCGTGTCGACGCCGCAGCGGGGGCCGGCGTTAACACCTACTCGCGCGCCGGGGCGTCTCCTCGTGGTCTCCACGAACAATACCCCGGGATATGTTTTTGGGTCTACCTGGTGGCTACCCAATAGTTTGGCACCGTTGTCGTTTTGATATCAATGTATTGCAATTATAAGGCAATAAAAAATATATAAAATTATAATTAGTTTTTGGTAAAATGTATAAATTATAATACGTTCTTGTAATTTTTGCTTATGTCGTTTAAATATTGTGTAGGACATAGACGGCATTACTTTTTAAATTTTCATGACATTTACCATATATAGGTATATTAGAAAAAACCATCTCTAAAGCATCGAATATTATTTGGGCTAAAAAAAAACACAAAATTAACATGTCTTTGCTGCAAACTGTTTAACATGTTAAGAATAAAATAAAACAAACCACATTTTTAATTACCTTTAATTATTGAAAAAAAAAAGGACAGCTATTAAGCTTAAAACCTTAAAAAATACAGAAACGAATGTTTCCCAATATTTATAAAAGTCCTTGCTGTCGCAAAAATCTCAATGTGCCCGATCGTTATAGTTTTTGCGCGATGAGTCGGAGTCGACATTCCTATGAAATTGTACCGCCTTTGGCTCTGTGACCATAAATTTCCTAATGATAGTAGCAGTGTCGTTTTTTAAGTTATTGGAAGTATTGTAGGTAATTACAAATTAAAATCTAATTGAGATTTTCTTGTGTGTGTCTTTTTTTATCTTTTCCTGCTACATTCTCCACACTGTATCCTGCACACAACGCAACGGGTTAGACAAAAGGAATCCTAACCTCACATAAAAATTAAATTAAAGTAAAACAGCTTCACGCTGTATAAGCTAAAGCTTACATAAAATTCAAATATATACAAATATTACAATAAAACTTTCCTATACAATAAAATTTTAAATATATTAAAGTCTTCCTTTACAAAATCCTATTCACAGCCGGCAATGTTTGTTTACAACAACCCAACCGGATGGAGCCCCTACAAGTCCAGAGAGCGTCCTTGTTTTTGCCAAGCCTTGGCAAATTCACTTAATTGTGTCTACGACCCCGCGCCACGCGAGACGCGCGGTAATTGTGCCAGGCTGCCAGGGCCATCATCGGCATTTTGGTTCCCTCCAAAGGAACCACAACTGCCATATTTCCACTGGCACGATAATTATACCACTTGTGTTTAATAGCTAAATAAAATTCTAATATTCTCTAATTAGATAGCGTAGCGATCGTAAAAAATTAATTGTTATTATTCGAGTCACCTACTATCAGTTTATGGAGGGATATTATTTATATATAAATGTTTCATCCTGTCCTACTTATATAATATAATAAATGTGAAAGTTAGTGAGGAGTGGAAGTTTGTTCTACTAGCGCAAAAACTACTAAACGGTTTTAGATGAAACTTTACAGCGATACAGCTATACATCATAATAACATCTACAATTTATATTTTGATTATTATTGTATTATTAAGAATTTAGCTACAACATACGTATGTATGTATACGTATCAGTATCAGCGGGCGAAGCCGCGTTTGAGTCACTAGTGTACGATGTATGTACATTCATACAATACTGTATTATATTGATATGTGCGGGAGCGTCCGCGAGTCAGCCAGTCAGTTCGAGTGCCATAAAAACATCGTAAATATTAATTAATTTGGCGCAAGTGACAGTGCCTGGCGCGGCGGGTCGGTGGTCGGTGGTCGGTTATTCAGCGGGCGCTTCCTGCACATTTGCATTTGCCGTCAATCGCCGCCGCCATATCTGACGTATTCATTACGATACTCGATCTACTGTACTTAGGCTGTGGTCTAAGTACACAGTTTTGGGCGATTTATTTTAATATTTGTTGACTTTTATGCATTGTCTCTGATTAAAGAAAACTGTTAAAGGCTTTACCTGCTACCAATTTCAAGTTTGTAGGTCAACGGGATATACAATTTATAAAAGTCAACAAAATTAAGTTTGTGGCCATATGCATTCGTTTGCATGAAATTAACTACGTATGTAAGTTTATAATTTTTACTTCATTTTTTCCATTTGAGGTAATGAAATTCCGAGTGTTACACATTTTTTTTTTAATTTTCTAAAATCAAAAAAATTTTATTGGAAAAGAATATTTATCCGTTAAGTAAATTTTTGGCCCACTTCTTATATGAAGTAGATAAGTAAGGTAATACATATAAATACAAAATATCTAAAAACGGCGATTATCTGTATTATTTTACGTCATGCAATATTTATGTGTTTATCTTATCCCTTATCAAAGGCGTTTCAGTTAATCTTCTGATTAAATACTATATCTAAATAGGATAATTTGTACTACATGTGCATGATCTTTATTTTTTTATAAAAATCCTAATTTATTTTAGTCCAACATGACTCAACTCAAACAATACTCAACAATAAATAATATAAAACTGAAGTTAAAAAAGATAATTTCAATTACATATTAATTCTACATAAATCAATAAAAAAGATTATGAACTCTTATTCATTTGACCACACTCTCCACCCTACAGTCCGCGGTCCACGCATGCGGCCTTAATTAGGCATTCCGCTCTCGTCCGGGCTGCGTACGCGCACGGCGGCGCCTTTGACTCGCCCGTCTCTCTCGCACAATGCATCTATTCATTCCCACGGCCATTCTAAGCAAAACTCTCCTTAGCTTTCAACATGAAACAAAAACCTTCACGCGCTAAGCTCAGGATAAAATGGTCAAGATTCAAAACCCAGATTCATATTCCTCTGTTCGATTTGTAGAGTTCTCCCAACTGTAATAGAGTTGGAAATGCGATGTGTTGACGAATTATTAAAGGTGTTATTGGAGTGATGTAATGAAGGGGCCTAATTGTGTATTCTACTTGGGATGCCTGAAAGATAAAAGAATACGCGATAAAGGCCATTAGGTATCTCTTTCGCACATCTTCCGGTATCGGTTAAAGGGTTATGCGTTTGCGCAGTTCGCTTAACGGTTTGCTTTCTTTTTAATTAATTTGAACGGACAGTTACATACATACAAACACAACTAACATTTTCAAAAATATCCCTTTTTATAAGTTTACATCGCTCTTTTGATATCTACAATTTTCTTTAGTTATTAAATTCTTGTAATAGTAAAAATTATTTATTGAAAAGAAAGTATTCATTGTCATGTTATAATATACATCCTGGCTCAAAAGTAGGATCTGTGTCTTAATTTCCGGTGAACACAACATGATATTCTCTCCACACTCCACATTGACGCCACAAAATGAGCACTGATTGCGATGATCATGAATTAGGCTCCTTTCCTTTTTTTCGTCATAATGCTCTGTTGGAGCGCTCAAAGTTTTATCGAAACATATGCAGGGTCAGGACGCACCGGCCGCGGCCGACCGGTTCCCTGCCTTTGAGTGAGCCGCCGACCGCCGCGCACCGAGCTACAGCTACACTCTACACTACAAAACCGAATCAGTCCACCTCGAACTCTACTGCGGTACGGACGTACGCTCGTCATATATACTATACGTGGTGCAACTTCATACGATACAGTGTTGTGCTTTTATGACTGAACAGTTTGAATATGACACTTAATATATATTACTATCTATTATTTCTTACTGTGAAGCAATGATGGCTAGGTATTTCTGTGTGTTACTCCTGGCTTGGATGGTAGCAGCTGACCAGGAGGATGTCGAGGGTGGCAAGTGCGAGAGGATCAGTCTGTCCCAATGTCAAGACCTTGGATACAATTGGACCGCTATGCCCAATTTGATGGGACATAGAGACCAGAAGGAAGCTGAGGAATCGGTAAGTTCCATTATTAACTATGTAGAGTCCAAAAATAATTAAAAAACAAATTTAAAGAAGCAAATAAATAATAAAAACTATTGATTTCTTAATAAGTTTCACGTTTAATAATACAATATTTTTATAAAGCATTACTAGAACTTTATTATGCGTAAATATGTTATTGTTATTCAACTCTGTTATTATAATTCAAATTCCTTTGGTAGAGCGCCCATACCAATGTAAACAACACAAGAAGAAAGCAAATGTATGGAATTAAATAAGTACTCATAAATTTATTATTTAGTGCAATATTTTCTTTAGTAATTAAACTTTGCAAAAAAAATTCAATTATACCCGTTGAAAATTGTTACAAAAAGAAACGTATTTTTTTTGTGCACTTGAAAAGAATAGAGTTTTGTATTAGGGTTGAATGTAACTTCGACATGCGAGTCATAGTATAGAGGGAGTCAATTTATAGTGTTATTTTTAGGGGTGGACAAATTTACGAGTGGTGACTGAATAGCTTTAACGACTTGTAAAACTGATATCTAGTACAATATCTCTTTGTGGGGTTGGTTGTTTTGTTTCGCTACCGTATGTTTGTTCGTCCCCCATGACCCTATGTTTTTAGATAAGCTCGATTCACGTGAGAACTGGCCCGTGCCTAATTTTGGGACGGAAGCAAATTCTGGTTTTTAAATGAATTGGGAAAAAAATGTCACTTTATTCAACTTTATAATACAAATTAGTTAGCCTTTTTATACGGAAATGATTATATCTATTTTTACGCTCTTTCTTATGATTTTTTTGAGGTATTTTTAGAGGGTAAGTTTTGATAGAGATTCATTTCAATCTTCAGTTTAACTATATTCAAGAAGCATTGCTTATTAATAGTAATATTATGGTAATTTATATATCCCTGAAGCCATATCGTGGCGCAGGGGCTCGTGCGTGTGACTGTAACTCGACAGGTTGTGGGTTCGATTCCCACTCGAGAAAAAAGAAGTAGTTAATATTTTCATTTCTTTGTTCTGTTATCAATTCAACGCGTGGCGTTGAATTCTGCTACTAAACATGCAATGCCTGCAGATTGCAGCAGCAAAAGGAGAGTGGAGTGTACCCTGCTACATGCAGGATACAGCGAGAACATAGAAAAAAATAAATATAAATTCAGATATTATCATCAGAGAATAAGTAATGTTTTTAAATTCACCAGTATAAACTATGGAACCACGTTTCTGCGCGTGTAAATATTTTTTGTACTATCGTATATAATCAAAGGCCGCCGACGCTACACATGTGCTCGTATGACTCAAGTCGCGGACTTCAAAGCGTCTTTTGTTTGCCATATTTTAGCACTAACCATAATATAAGACTTTGCGAGAATTCAAAGTAAATTTATATTTATAATATAATTTGCATTCGCAAGAGATCCGAACAAAAATTAATATTAAGATACGATCTCCATACTTGCATGTTTTTTACCGTTGTCCGGGCCATGTTGATTAAAATTGTAATTAATTTATTAATTGATCGTAAATTCTAATTAGCAATTACTTGCAATAAAGCCTCGTTTTTGAATAAAGCTTTCATTTAGTAAAATGTGGGTTTGACATGTAACTTTATTTTAATTTTAACTTTTTTATGGCGTACACTCCAGCTTATTTGGTAAAATTATTATATATGCAAATTAAATATTTTTTATGAAAATTATTTAAAAAAATAACGTAATATTGTACTTGATTGATTACTTTGGCTTTTGGTTACATGTTTTGTCTTTTTTTTTTTTCTCTATATGATCTGTAGTCATGGGTTTGAATCATATTCTAAGGGATATTTATTTATATACAAACAAATAATTTGGATTTTGATGGATTTCATTCTAAACAATAACAACAGGAGTGTTATTTCACAATAATAAACTTTCAATGTACATACATATGTACATTTATTATTTTTTTCAAATGTATGTTTATAGCTAAGGCTGTTGTAGTTACATGTTTGTAACTAGCTGTGTCTAGCTTGATGTCGAATTGTTAATAGCTGGCCAAATCTCTCTATTAAATGATTTCGGGTTCTATACAATACGATATATTGGAATCTGGAGGGTTTGCGTATGGTCCGACTTTAAAATAACCTGTCAGAAAACCACAGTATTTTCTTCTATTTTATTATTAATACTAAATACTTCAAAGCGAAACAAATAAATAACCTAAAATAGATCAAGTTCATCCCTTTCACGTGCCAACTGGCAGTTACTTAGAAATTGAACAAACAGCTTATCGTGTGTGTACGTTGGTCGGCGCCTCTGAAGTTTATCGCGTTATTACAGATAGACATCGCCACTCAATGATAACGTATATATAAATAAAAATAAATGGCTCCACGCCGACGAGATATCGCTATCGATAGTTTTCGGTGCTTGCCTTGTTCGTTACACTGTATGCCAATATAACTGAAATAGATTATTTAGAACATTAAAAAACAACAAATTAATTGATTTAACTTTATATTTATTAATAATAATTAATAAAAACGGTAAAGTTTTTATAATATTTTTTTCGCATAAACATTAATGACGATCAAAGGGTAATAAATATTAATAGCTTTTGCATTAATCGCTCTTTCGCTGTTTAATAGCTATCGCGGAACACGACTTGCCTCACAACGGATAAAGGTTGAATAAAATGTATAAAATACGGTACACAATTAAAATTAATTATTCGATCGGGTTTTAAAAGCCCTTAATGGTATTGGGTAGAACCTGTTCGGTCAAGACCGCACCGCGGCCGGTGCCTTTGATCCTGGCGGCGAAGGCCGTCATGTACTTGGTTAGACATGTGACAACAGTTCATGTGGAACAACCGGTCTGGTGTTATGCAGTATAATAGATTATGTAGTGAACTATTATATATTGCTAATAATTTGTTTACATAAAATTTATTTTTTATTTATTATTTTTTGTCAAATTTGAATTCAGTAACTCATATGAAAATTATATTTTTTTGGTATAGAATTTGACAGATACTACTCTCTAGAACTCTAATAGCACGAATAGTGCTGCTTAAATGTCAAATGTCCAGGGCAGAGTTAAAGTGAAACGCAACATTAATCGCCCAGTGAAGTAAAAACTTCGATTCTGTAAATCGTTTGATAAATAAATAATTAATATATGCACCTAGTAATCGATTTTTATTCCTCCAAACTAATAAAAAATACTGAAAAGATAAGAGTTAGGTATACATTTATTAATATAAACACATTCCGATATTAAAAATATATCGTCGACATACTATATCATTAAATTGTAGAGTAAGAAGCCATAGATTGCTACGTTTTACAACATAAAATCGGGCTATTTATCGTGTTTAATACGATACATAAATATTACTGATGATAAAAATATCTACATTATATGAATAGACAAAGCTGGAGATACCGATTTATATGCACATGAGTTTACTTGATACCAAGTTTATTGACATGATAAAAACAATATAAGTAAAGTTATAAAGTTTATCGCGGGGACGAGGACGGTGGAATAACTCATATTATAGAGAACTATTACAAAATATATTATAATTCATGAAACGATCAGTGTTTTTCTATAAAAAAATATCTATAGATCAATTCAGAATTGCATTTATAAATATATTGTAAGAAGAAATATAATGAATTGCCTGTTTTTCTTTAAAAACGCCAACTACAATGACATGGTAGAGTCAGCATAAAACAATATTAATTTTTATTTTTGTATATATATATTTCATATTGTCAGTCTGAACTCTAGATAAAAACGTACCGATAAAAACGCAGTAAGAAAACATTTATATTATTACTAAAACAATAACATCACGGCCATTTGGCACAGCCATAGCTATGAATCAGACACACGCTAACGGCCCCATTAATACCTTGTCACTTAAAAACCACCATATTTTTTATTAATAATGTAAATTCATAAAAAAATAATGCTGTTGTTAAATTGTTGTTGAAAAAATATTATTTCAAGGTTATGTTACTATGTTATATTGTTGTTTACTGCGGAAATGATTAGGCTAATAGTTCTTTTAAAATTAATTTATTAACTACAATAACTACTGACAGTTAAACAACAAATTAAGGTATTGTTCCAACTCCAACTGGCATATTAAGTTTTTTCACGCTTTTTCCCACACATAGCGTGGTAGGCAGACGGCATCTAGTGGTTAGACACTCAATTCCCCACTTTTCACCGAATTTTCGAAGAGAAGAGAGTGAGAGAGAGAGAGAGAGAGAGAGCGGAATTCGAACCCTCAACCATATTAAATTTAATTTGTAATTAAAAGTAAGATTATGAGATTATTAAGTTCCGATTGTCAAAAATTATCTAATTCCTCCTTTAATCCTTTGACTGTTACCTAAATATGTGTTTGCTACCAAACTATAATATGAGAAACTAAAGGTAATACACATACAACATAATATAGTCCATATATTTTATAATTATAATATATTTCATATATTTTTAACACACCAACATTAAACAATTTTACGCTTCTAGGACTCTGTTAAGTTCTTTAACCAGTAATACTAAAATTAAAAATAAATATCGCTTTACGCTGTGTACCGCACACAGCATGGTATGGAGAGAGAACCTGAGTACCTAGTGTTAAGACACTCCGTTTCCATTAAGATATTTCCTTTCTCCGTCGATCTTTACATTTAAAAGTTAGGCCAAAATAAATAGTGATAAGAGTTCGTCTTATTATGGCAGGTTATGGCTGTATATGTTAGAAATAAGTAAAAAGATTAATAAAACTAGCTGTATTCAAGTTTTTCATATAAAAAGTTAGCATATTTTTTACTATCTTTTTCTTAACGTAGCTAGAAGGAGTTAGGTTCGTTATACGTTTATATTTAGGGTAAAGAATTGCTTGTTTTTCTTAGAAAAGTAAAACAACATGGTATAGTCGGCAGAAATTCGGCGTTTATCTGGGATCTGAGGCCAGTGGGCCGGTCCATTCACGATCTGATCTCGTAAGGGTCATTCCCCTTTGAGAACAACGTGGAGGAATACTACGGTGAATTCTATTGTAGTAGGAGAAACTTCGCGTATAAAGTAAAAAAATAGATGTACATATATATTATATATAATATGTGTCTTTTCGTGCATGTTGCAATTTTAAATTAGAACGTAGTGACAAATAATTTTGTTCTTAACTAATACATTTGCAGTCTACAAATAAGACAACTAGGATACAGGTAAAAAAATGTAGTAAATGATTATCTTTTTAAAAAAAAAACATAATGGCAAAGTAATTATTCTTTCTCGCTCGGCATTTCTAATCCTAACGCTGTTATTTAATTGAGTACACAAAAAAAACAAACTTCGTTAATAACTAGGATAAAGTCACTTAATTAAAAATACTTATGAAATATACTTAGTAATTACAAATATTCTCTTACTCTTTAGATTTTTTGATGGTGATTATATTTTAGCCTGTTTATCGGCTAAAATAGATGTCAAGATATTCATATTCATATTTCAACTATACCGTAGATTAAAACATTGTTTTTAATTTTTCTAATATTTGTTAGAACACGTCAAATACAGTGTGATAAAATCGATGATATCTCGATACACATAATTGAAGACGACGATAGAATCGACTCGATAACTGGCCGATAACGCTCGATAGTGATGGGATCTGATATCCTCTAAATCCATATTGCGGAAGTTTATTTGAAATTTAGATTCGCTACTGATCTAATAAATAACTATTAAATTAAGAAATGTATTGCTATGTTTTTTTGTAATTTATCGAACAAACATTTTTTAATCTTCTCTTCACAGCTTTTGTATTTCTTGTATTTTTATTTTAAAAAATGCATTAGTTGCGTAAAATGAAAAAAATAAGGATTTTTTTTATATTAAAGTAATCTAGATATCTAGTCATTTTATAAATTAGAGAATAATTAAATCAAACAATAGGTAAAATTAGTTTTCTATTCACAATATTAATTAAAAGGTGTTGAGTGTTGAAAAGGACTATCATACTCAAGTACAAAACACAAAATCATTGTATAGTTTTTTTCGAACCCTTCTCAGAAAAAGGAATTTTATTCACAGACGTTATATAGTTGTTGTAATGTGTGGTTCGTGTATTAACCGTAAATGCTAATTCTATTTTGTTTTAACTACGTATTACATGCTATTTATTAAAACAACTACAAAAATATTAAAAATAGACGTTTCAAAATCCCTTTTGTTTCTCGTTTAAGACGATTCCAAATTATTTATAAAAGTTTGTTTGTAAATTATGTTAGCTAAAAACTTTTCAATATATCATATCTGATATAACAATTTAATTCGTATATAGTAATAGTATAACAATAATATCAAAACTACCCAAGTAAATGACTCTCGAAGCTCTCGCCCGCGGCGCCTATACGCAACGCAAAGGAGCCGAGGGTAACAAATTGCCGCCTAATTACAGCAGGTAGGCGGACGCACAAAGCCGAACATTTTTTTAGTTATTTTAAAACTGGTTTCGAGGAACACTCGATATGTTCACGTATTAAAGGTGTTATAATAAAAATGTATGTTACCTTTAGATACTTAGCTTGAGCGATCAGGTGTCTCTTTTTGCCCACATACTTGACTAAATATTTATTTATTGCGAAATGTCAAAGTTATTTTTATAGTATAAAAAGCAATAATTGATTTAATACCAATACCAATTTTATGATTAATAGGCACCATATACGTATATGTTTATAATTCATTGAAGGTAAATAGTAGTACCGATCGTAATTGTATTTAATGATTAAATTAATTCCTTATAAAACCGCCGCTAACAACAAAAAGCTATTAGACATTGACTTTTATTATTTTATGACTTTTAGCTGAGGTGTAACTGACAAATCTCTTAATATAAGTTAAATATACTCTTTCGTTACTTTCCACCGTTATTGTAATGTTATTTGATTCATCAGTAAGAATGCATTATTTTGATTCTAAAAAGTGGAAAACGGTGTGCATACGGGATACTGTGTGAAGAGAAACAAAGTGAAAAATTGACATCATATCATATTGAGGACCATATTTAGAATACATAAATCTTGTTTGATACAGCTTTTAATCAATAGCCTCTCTATTTTCAAAATAAAAATAAATAAATCAGCTTCACGCTGTATCCCGCACACTGCAGGGTAGG
>DWAN01002146.1:0-15827 GCA_018230445.1 Heliconius hewitsoni
CGTGAAGAACTTGAAATTATATAGGTAAGTAATCGCTAAATATAAACTTGAACTTGAAGGCATATTAGTAAAGATTTGTGATACTAGTTGTTATATTTATTATTTGTATTTTTGTTTCCAGATTCAACAAAAACTATCGTCAGACTTAATTAAACTAAAAACAGAAACAGATATTATTGCAGCAGTTGAATGCTTTACAAAAACTGTTCAAGATGCAGCATGGAAAGAGAGTGGAGTAGAGACTCCAGAAAGCCAAAGAATGGCTGATGATCACTATATAACTAACAATATAATAGAACTTTTAAACAAGAAAAGAAAGCTGCCACTTTTTAGTGGCAATCAAATCAGTGCATTCGACTAAAAAAGCGATTAAATCACACCACTAGATTGCTCACTAACACTATTACAATAGAGCGAAATATTAGCTTTGGAAGTTTTTTGGGTGGACTTGACGCAACCTCCACTACAGACTACTCCCTATGGAAGGCCACGAAAAAATTTAAACAGCCTGTAACCAATTCCCCAGCTCTTCGAATGTCAAATGGCAAATGGGCTCGAACGGATACTGAAAAAGTTGATCTTTTTTGTAATCACCTAGAATCTGTGTTTAGACCTCACCCGGATGAAAACCCGCCCACCGATGAAAAAGAAGTTTTGGAATTCTTAAGTGATGAAAATACGAAAACCGAGGAAGTTACGATAAAGTTCACTAAAGATGAAGTGATACGCGCAATTAAAAATGTCGATCTCCAAAAGGCGCCTGGGTAAATAAAACTACATACGTCTATCTACAACTCTATGAGTAGGTTAAACTTTTTCCTACCTCAATGGAAAGTTGCCCAAATAATAATGATTCCAAAGCCTGACAAAAATCTTGAAAAATCTATCAGCTTACTATCTGTCGCTTCGAAGGTATACGAGTCTCTCTTACTGTCTCGCTTACTTCCGGTCAAAAAGGAAAGACGACTAATACCAGATCATCAATTTGGATTTAGGCAACAACACTCCACTGTTGATCAGGTTCACAGACTAACAGAAAAAATAATGACCGCTTTCGAAGCTAAAAAGTACTGTGTAGCTGCCTTCTTGGACATTTCCCAGGCTTTCGATCGAGTGTGGCATGAAGGCCTGTTGTACAAAATTAAAGCGTCAATGCCCAATAATATATTTAAAATCATCCAGTCCTTTTTAACTCTCCGCCACTTTATGGTCAAAGTAGGAGATACTTTGTCTAGCCTCTGCCCAATATTGGCGGGCGTACCACAGGGAACTGTTACGGTCCTATTCTTTACCTGTTTTACACCTCAGACTTATCCACCAGTGCGACAATCACAACTGGAACTTTTGCAGATGACACCGCAGTATTACCTATACAGAGTGACCCAGTAATGGTTTCAAATATATTGCAATCTGGTCTAGATAATATAACAACCTAGCTTAAGAAATGGAGGATCAAAGCTAATGAAGTCTGTGCAGGTCACTATCAGAAAAAGGACATGTCCCTTAGTCAAACTCAACAATATTGAAATTCCTCAATCAGATCATGTATGATACCTGGGCCTACACTTGGACAAACGTCTTACATGCCAGAGACATATATTCAATAAAAGAAAACAACTTGGCTTGCAACTAAATAAGCTCTATTGGCTCATAGGTCGTAAATCCCAGCTATCTTTAGAAAATAAATTATTATTATATAAAGCTATACTAAAACCAGTTTGGACCTACGGAATACAACTGTGGGGAACAGCTTCCCATTCCAACATTGAAATCATCCAAAGATTCCAAAATAAAATGCTACGCATTATTACTAACGCCCCATGGTTTGTGACCAACGAACAACTGCACAAAGATTTAGCAATGCCTACAGTTAGAGACGAAATAGTGAAATTCACTAAAACATACAAAAAAAGAATATTAAACCACCCAAACGCACTTGCCCAAAAGCTTATGGACGATATAAAATGCCAACGCCGACTTAAGCGAAAGATTCCCCAAGACACGCTGCAATAAAAGCAAGAGATTTTTTTTCAAGTAGGATGTGACACAAGTTGCAATGCCTACACAGGCCAACCAAATCCTTGACATACCTACCGCTGAATGTCCCATACTGGCGACAGACTACAGTACGAAGAAAAGTTAAAAAAAAACTTCCTCGAGTGGGGATGAAGCCCACAAAAAGTCGCGTTTACAGTCACTTTGTGTCTGTGCGCCACGTCTGGCCTAATTTTTAAATTATAAATAACCCGTTATAACATTGTTTTAAGTATTTATCAGATTTAAAATTTAAATATAATAGTAACAGCAAATGTAATGTCTTCTGAATTTTTCAGAAAGTGGGGGACGGGGTGTGTTTACACTAGGCTACAGCGTGAAGCAGATATACAGAGTGCTGTTGTCATCACCACTTTAAATGAAACCACAGTTTTTACTACTCTAAAAAAACCTAATATAATTAAAACTGAAGATTATTTTCTAAAAATGAAAAAGTTTTTTTTTCAAACAATATAATTAATAAAATTATCGTTGTAAAATACAAGTCAATGTCAAGAATGACGCACACAGACACAAACCCATCAAAACGATAACGTCGTAGGTAATGGCGACGATGTACAATTGCGTAAAATAGAACGAGAGATATCCCTTTCTCGTTCTAGTACGTTTTTTGAGAATGAAAAGTAGCATATTGGCAATGCTTAGTAGTATTTTTATAGTAGTAGCTGTTTACGTTATTGGTATTTATTCGTAACTGCGTCACACGAAATACAATATGGATAAATCTCGTGAAATGAAAAATGTGTAAACTGTTCAGGTAACTTGATTATGCTATATGCTGTCCCAGTAGAAGGAGCGCAGACGTTTCCATCCTGTATATAAATATGATATAATAACAGCACAACATTTTTACATTCGCATAGGGCCACTACTGCAAACCAAATCGAAAGTAACCTAAAAATTACATAATTTTTTGTTTTTCTTTTAAGTATTTTACAAAATCAAAATCAGCTTCACGCTGTATCCCGCACACAGCAGGGTAGGCAGAAGGAACCTAGTGTTAAGACACACCGTTCCCCCCTTTCCGCCGAGTTCTAGAGGCATTGTGTGTTGAGTGGCGAACCTTAACTCACTCTGCCTTAACACCAGAGCGAAGAAATTAAAATAAATGTAAGTAAATATTACATTTTCCCGAGTGGGGATCGAACCCACAACCAGTCTGTGCCCCAGCGCCACGGCTGGCTTCATTTTATGTATTTTAATGAATGAAAATAAAATATATGTTTATTTTATGATTTTCTGTCCATTTTCTGTTTGTGCATGCACATAAAAATTGATTTTCTATAGTTAATAGGTCTGGGAAGGACATAGGTTGTAAGACTTATATGAATACAATAACGATTTAATCCTCATTTTCGATGCTAAAATAAAATAATTTAAAAATGCTCATAAAATCCTTGCGATTAAAGTTTGTAGTTCTTACCTCTGAGATTGCCTAGGCGTTAACATAGAGTCCAACAACATATCAGGCTGGTATAATTCATCGGGATTCTGTAAGCATTTCTGTAGAACCCACTCTTCCGAACATATCTCAGCAAGAACTCGTCTCGCTAAAGAAGATAAAGATTGTGAAGAGTCGAGAAGTGATGATCCAACTCCACCGCTGCCTCTGTAAAGTCATTTATTATTTAAATAGATAGAAATAGATTTATAATGTGAGTGCTATAACAAAAACCTCCACATTGGAGCGTTTTTGGATGAATTTTGAAGATTAGTCACCTAAGATTAACAAGTGAACCACAAACATAAACATTTAAGATACAGTTATTTACAATTTAATTTTCACGTGTGACAGAAATATAATAAGTGACATGTATATTATAAGACTTTTTTGTTTGTAATAAGAGCAACAATAATTTATTTTTTTCATAAGTTGCTTAAATACTGTTGCATTATTATTTTATACATTTCTATAAATTTTGTTGAAATATATAAATGACTATGCATACATCCATATCGTTTTTATTTAGGAATAAATAGAATATAATATCAGTCCACAGAATGCAGTGGAACTAAATTTAAATTTTCGTTATATAGTTTATTAATTATATACATATAAATTATTAACCTTATTAACATACATATAACACATTTTTTATTAAAAAAACATATACGTGTAATGAAAATGAGTACCAGCAAACAAAGAAAAGCTAGGCTTATACATATTTTAACAGTTATACATTTTATTCACAGAAAAACAAACCCCAATAAAGAAAAGATTTCATTATATTGCCTCATATGTATATGTATAATATAATAAGTATTGTTTTATTTTGCATCTTATTGACTAAAATACGACGAATTATTTCATTTTAGATATTCTGATATGAAAAATATATCAACAAATTGCTAAATAAAACAAATACATTCTACATCAATTATATTATATTATACATATAAATAAGTTTTGAAGTTAGGCGAGAGGACCGGGAGGAATGAGGTGACAACCACACGGTAATGTGAAGCTATGAAGGTACGTGAATGTGCTCATAACTCATAAAATCAAAAACAAACCTAGGAGTTCTATGGCCCCCACTCATCTCTGTATCTACCATCCTAAGAATAAAAAAACATTTGTATGTTACATAAAATTTTATAAAACGATACAATATGAATTTCAATAGATATAAAAATAAAATCATATATCTAAGCGTAAGGCAAAATAAATCTTTATAAATATTATTTAATAAAAATTGAACCTTATCTACGTAAGTTAAGGTGTAATTTTGGTTAGTACTTACGACAAGAGATCTAGCTGCGCGTCGGTAGGCACAGTGTCGCTTGTTCCTAATATATGTGAAAGTTCGCTAGATTTCTTTCCTCCAGGTTTGCCTCCATCTCGGGCAGTGGAATCACCAACCACTAATTAAAAGCAAAAAAAATATGAAAAATCTACAATATTATAAATTAAGAAAAAAAAATATTTTTAAATAAAAAAAATATCGACTATAGCAGGACAAGTATATTTAGGTGAAATATATTTAATAAGATCTATATGTTTAGACTAAACGCTTATTAGACTAGAACATCGTCGTCTTCACACGTTTGTATATGAGCATTCGAGATATGAATATGTAGTTTTAGAAACAAAGTATCTACTTATCTAAGTCAAACCATAGAAAAAAATATTGGACATTGGTTTACTTTGCGCAAAAATGGATATTGTTGTAATTGTTATATATGATTCAATTATAAAATTTCCTCGGCGTTGTATGAATCATTTTAACATCTACATTTTTCCAAATCTCTAAATATTAATAAACATATTAGTTATGACTTACTCAATATAGCCTTAAGCGTGGCAAGCACAGGTCCTACACCAATATTTTTATGAGCAGCGGCCAACAAATGGCGATCGCAGGACAACCGCACACCCGCGCCCGCGCCTCCGGGGCCGGGTGACGTTGATACGCTGTATAATCCTGTATAGTAAGTGGAATATTAAAATATAAGTAGCTCAAGCTGCATAGCCGGGTAGGCCGAGGAACAATTCGTACTATCACCCCGGTACTGACTTTCCTAGTTTTCGGAACATTGCATATTAAGTGCCGAAATCGTTTACTTATCTAATATTTTTTTAAATATAGCATAAATTTTATAAAATCTCTTCCCAATCCAAATGCATCTTCATGAAAGATAACATGTTACTGATGTTTTTATTATGTATAGTAAAAAGTATGGTTCTGTGAAATTTTACATAGATCTAGTATTGTATATGAGATCGTCAAAATTTAAGATATTTATTGCAGAATTGTAAAGTTTATTAGAAACGATTAAACAACAGTCGTCTCCTGTACTACGGCCCTTACCGGGCTGCGGGGTGTCCACGGTCTTGAACAGTCTCAGCAGCAGGTGGCAGGTGAGGCGGGCGCCCGCGTCGGGAGAGGGCGCGTTGGGGGGCAGAGCCCCACCACCCCCGCACGCCTTCACCAGCGATGGTAGCGCCGCGTGCCGTACGAAGTCCTCCAACGAAAAACAATGGCGTGCTGGAGCATACAAAATTATATTGTAGATTAGGACAGGTGAGATAAGTTTTTAAATGCCTGAAATGCCTGTTAGAACGTACCAACAAGTATGCAGGTGAAGACGGCGAGCGCGTCGTGCGCGGCGGCGTCGTGCAGGTCGCGGTGGTGCAGCAGGTCGGGGTAGAGCGGCGGCGCGGCGTGCTGCGCGTGCGGCGGGTAGTGCTGCGCGCCGCACAGCGCCACCAGCGCGCCCAGCCACTCCGCCGCCAGGCTGCTGCACCACGCCGTCATCTCGGCGCACGCCACGCCCAGCTCGTTCACGCTGGCGGTTATACAAATGTATCGCTTTATTTCTTATGCCTTATTGTTTGTCGTTGAATAAATACTATATAATAAAAAACACGCATTTAAATTGATATCTATCACCATTGAGTTTTATTTAAAATTCACAAAAATGGTACATTAAATTCTTTTTTTTTTATTTCTCTGCCTCGCTTTTGGCGAAAAAATGCCGCTTTTTTGACTTAAAATGTAAAAAAATCCTGCTTTGCACCTAGGGAAAATCTGGCTGTTACAGCTCGACCTAAGAAAATCATGCTACAAAGGTAATTCTTCAGAATATAATGAAATATTTTAATATTCAGCTTAACATTATAAGCCACGACTACGACGACAAGCTAACTAGCAAATCATATTTTTTGTGCCAAATATAGACAGTAAAATCACTTAATTCAATGTTATAAGTTGGCAAGTATATATAGGGATAAAAATTAAAATCAAATATTTTTTGATTACATTCTTTTATTAAGCTCTGGAGTCATATATAATTCAAAAAATATATATTATTTATAAAAAAACCATTAGCCACTTAATACTACACTTTTATATGTTAAATGTTATGTGAAAACAATCCTTTCGGACATTTTTACTATAAATTATATTTTTTATTAGGAAAATTATTATTTGTGTTGTTTTACATGATACAATCAACAAGTCGAATAAAACTTTATTTCAATTATTTCTTGAATCAGTGAAAACAAAAGAGATATACTGATATACAATTCAAATTCTTTCTTAAATTTACAATGACTATCAAAGGAAACAATATATACAATTTCTATGTAATATTTGAAGTTGCACTCACCGATCATTATCCACTTCGCGACAAACAGCTAACATGGCGGAGCATACAAAACTGTATCTATTCGCTGGGGACTCTGCCACCTGGCGTGCCCACGATATCTCTATTTTACCTATACAAAGAAAATTATCGATAAAATGACTGTTTTTCTTTTGTTTCACATTGTAGCACACATAAGAAAGCGAGTGTTAAGACACTTCACTTCTCCATTTCCAAACATTGCGGAACTCAACACTGCTCTTTGTCTTTCTTACCAGAGCAACGAAATAGTATTAGTTCATTACCTTGAGTAGAAATCTACCCTCCTGCGTTACGATGCCGTAAGAAAAAAAATACTATAAAATATACCTTTTCGGGGATTCGTGAAGAACTCGCTCAAGAATTGTGGATTATACTGGTAATTGGAAGGAGTTGGTGTAAGTGGCGAGTAAAGTGCTTGCCTGTTAACAAAAACAACAGTTTTACGCATTTACAAATTTCATTTATTAAAAAATGTGATGTTCTTATCTTTTTTAGTGTCTATTTATAAATTAAAAATAGTTTATAAAGTTGTCATTTGCTTTTTTTTTTCAAATTATTTTTCAATTTCATTTATATAAAATACTAAGCTTGTTTAACATTAAATATTGGTAATTGGTGATAAAATAAATGAATGTGTAATTATATTCAAAATTTACATGCAGCAAGATAGAAAGTAGTGTCTAGACCATTCGCGCGCCGCGCTTTGTCCTCTTACCCGAGAGAGAAAATGACAACAATTTGTTTATCACAACCTCTGAGTTGACTGTCCCGCTGCGCCACAAGGGTACTTACTACACAGCCATATATAGTAACAAAGTATAACAAAAAAAAAAACAACAATAATAAACAAAAAAAACCCCTCACTTAATCTTAGGATAGGCATTAGCGAAGGTGTCAGCGTGCGGCGCGTGGAACAGGTGCGCCGCCGCCTTGTACAAGTCGTGGAGCTGCGCCAGCACGCAGCGCTCCGCCGAGCTGCAGTCGCCGGGGTTCACCACGCACTTCACTAGCCGGCACAGCTGCTCGAATACAGCCGACGTTTGTTCTACGCACACTGGAATACATACAATTCATGGATTAAAATATATATTTTTAACGGCAACACAACTTATAACTCATTCATTCACTCATTCATTATTATAATTAAATGATGGAGTGAATGTATTAAGTTACAAAACGTATTTCAAGCTGGTAACGTATCTTGTCGATATTTTTAATATTGTTTGGTCAATTTATTTTTTATTGTGTCAGTTTTAGAATGGTAAGTAATATCTAGTCAATTATTATTTAATTTTTAATAAGGTTAATGTAGAAAACACGTATATGACTTATATCATAAGATAACCTTACAAAACACAACAATATTAACAGTGTCTTACATAACAAACAGAAGTGGTATCTGCGCAAGGCGCCGACGGTGTACAGCGCGAGCGCGGACGTGTAGGCGCGCGGCGCCGCCAGCCCGCTGCTGGGCGCGCCGCGCGTTGTCAGCGCGCCTTCCACTTCCGACAGTTCTTTTAATATCTGTTAAGAAAAAAATAAACACTCGCAAATGGTTTACATATAAATATATTATTTTTATATTGGTCACTTTTACATTAGGCCCCTCCCCACTTTTTAAAGTCTCGGCGGCGTTGAGTTCCGCCACTCAACACGCAATGCTTTCAGAATTCGGCAGAAGGTGGAGAACGGAGTGTTAACATTAAGTTTCTTTGACCTACTCTGCTGTGGATGGTGGAATGTTTAACCAGATTATGAAAATAATATTACTTCAGGATACTCTTTTACATTTGCGTCACCCACTTGTAAATTTACTGCTTTCTATTTCCTTTTTTATAACAAAAAAAATCAAAATTTTATAAAATGAAATAAATTCTTTCCCGATTAAGACAAACGCGGCGTTGAGATCCACCAACACACATTGTCTCAGGTGGTGTGTGGAAAAACGAATGTCTTAAAATTATCCTGTGCCTACCTTGCAGCGTAAAGCTAAAATACACAAAGATTATAATAAGATAACTGAAACATACTTGGATACAGGTCTCAATAAGCCCGTGCACGTTCAAGGCAATCTCCATCAGATCCAAGGCGAACGCCACGTGCTCGGGCTGCGGCAGGTAGGTGGTGGCGCCCGCGGCGTACGCGGCCAGAGCCTCGCACACGGCGCCGCCCACCGCCCACGATACTGCTCCTTGCTCGTACATTGACATTGCCTGGGACATTGTAAAGAAGTGCAGAATGCTAATATTCGTTTAAAGTAATGCGTAAAATACATTAATTTATTATATAAGTTTGACAATATACACTTATATAAAGTGACATAACAGTGCACGTTGCTATAGCAACGTGTATTTTACGCTTATTATAAATATGCTTTATTCTTCACTCAAGGATCAACAACATAAATAAATAAAAACAACCGTTCCTTATTACAAGAGTTGGTTATCAAAATTTTTGTTGCAAGGAAGTTCACTTAACTAAAAACTGTGAAAAAATCTCACCTGAAATTTATGCGTGACGGCTTCGAAATTAAATTCGCTCCGAGAGTGCTTCTTTATTTTGCCACCTTCGGCAACATCGATTGAGAATTTTTTGGAGAACAACTTGCATATTTCTGTTAAAATATAATTATATTAATTTAATTATAACGTATACACCCAATGAGTACAAAGATCTCCCATATTATTAGCTCTCAAATGTAATTTTCAACATAAAATCGTAATAGTTAAATAACATGTTTATTTGGAGACCTGCTTTTAATAATTTTACCCTAATGTTTAGTGTACGCGGTACTTCATACACTCGTTCATTCCATACAGTCACTCATTCATACATACATTGACTAGTACAAATAGACATTTGTCTATTTATACTAGTCAATGTATATATGTACACGTACATTTACACGTGTATTTACACGTCATTAATACGAGAGCCACTGGCGATAACAGATGAGTTGGTTGGTGGTATGGTCATTGAGTGTGGCATAGAGCCTGTGAAATAAATAATTACGTTAAAGCACTGAGTTTACACCGTATATAATCTGAAAAACGCTTTATGATGTGAAGATAGTCACGAGTCAAACTCGCATACGTACAGTCGTGTGCATAATATTTAATATTGCGAGTTTGGCGTTTCTTTGTACGTATAAATTGGCGTAGTAAATGACACTTAGTGTCGCGCTCAACTGTACTTTACTTATTAAATGAAACTAATTTAACCGGATTAATCGCGTATATTTAAGATTTTTACATTTTGGAAACCCGACGAAGTGTTCGAAACACTTTGCAGTAGTCCGTGGTCACGGGTAGATTGACTGTCTACCCGTGACCGTACGTATGTGTAATACGGGGTAGCTGTCTGTCACACTTAGTAACGCGGCTTACTGTGTTAAGGTGTTTCTAATTGGTCCTCTGCTCACGTCCTTCTACTTATCTAAAACAGCAAGTGTCCGCGTTTAACTTCGGAAATTCGTAAACTTTTTGTCGGTCTATATCACAGGTTCCCTACCAGTGGGTTCTACGGCCCAAAATATGGTCCGCGAATGATTTTATTTTATGACTGGGGATGATGAGGCGAAGTTTTTGTTTGACCTACATGAATAGTGGTCCCTGCTACCAATGGTCTGTATGATATTACGAACCTTTAGTCATCTTCTTAACAGCGTGCTTAGCGTCGTCGCGCTGCCGCCCCACCCCGTACAGCAGGATGTGCCGCTGGTTGGCGTCGTGCGGCGTGTGCTCCGGCTCCGCGGGCGGCAGCGGGAAGTGCGTCGTGTAGTGGTAGTGGCGCGACACTGCGCCCGCCGCGGCGCCGGCGCTTGACGATCGGATACCTGTTTAGGAATTACTTTAGCAAAGAGTGTCTTTCATAAGGCTAATTTATTTAATAGTAGTAAATAACATTTTAATATGCTATATATTGAAGTATAATCATATTGAAAATCTTTGAAGCCAGTCCTGGCGCAGAGGCACAAAGTGTGACTTTAGAACCGACTGGTGGTGGGTTCGATCCCCATTCGTGGAAATGAAATATCTATTTACATTTATATTTTTATTTCTTCGCTGTGGTGTCGAGGCATAGCGCGGCGTTGAGTTCCGCCACTCATCACGAAATGCATCCAGAACTCGGCGAAAAGTGGGGAACGTGGGAAAAGTGGGGTGTCTTAACACTAGGCTCCCTTTGCCTACCCTGCTGTTTGCGGGATACAGCGTGAAATTCTTTATATGTTAGTCTACATAGCAAATTAGAAATTATTGTGTGTTTTATATACAAATAAAATTAGTAATATAATTGAAAGCACAACAATTACATATTAAGAAATTACCTGGTACAGACATTGGACCTATTCCTATGGTTTGCATGCCGGGAATACTCATACCACCCGCTCCCATCATAGGAGAGTTTACACTAAAACATAATTAATTTTATCATTAAATACTTTGTTATAGTAATATATTGTTATTGATGAGAGTCAGATTATTTTAAAAAATATATTTTCTTTTTAGTTTCATGCTTTATTTTGTATATAAGAGAATAGGCTGAGTGATAACATACTCCGTTCTTCCGAATTCAAGACATTGTGAGTTTATTGGTAGAACTGATCACTACTCTTTGTACACGCGCTTCTTTTTAGAAGAACATATAAAAATGTTAAATAAACCTAACTATATATACTACATACCTGTGCGAAGGCTCTCCTGGATCTTTAGGACTGTCAGGAGCGTCCATAGAATTTTGTTGGTCCTCCTTTATGTGTTGCAAAAGTTTGTCCAAATCGTCGTCTATTTTCGAATCATCTAAATCCATTCGGACATTTTCCTATAAATATATTTGTTTCATAAAAAATTTTCACTTACAACTATTTTTAACTATATTTTGTAATACCATCATATAATAGTTTTTAAGTTTGATGTTTCTATGTGTCTGTCTGTTAGTGGCATCGTGTCTCCTAAACGGATTGTTTTCTGTTGCTTTAAAGTTGATTTAATCGAGTGTTTTCAACCATGACATGAGAATATATCTTCAGCAGTTTGAAAATTGTCAGCTCTTTTCTAATAATATGTTTACTTTAAAAAAAATTGTATGGGGGGGTTATTAATAATCAATTATTACCATATGGTGCCGTACTTTGTAAAAATATAAAAGAATCCTTGTAAATAAAAACAAGTTTAACTAATAACTAAAAAGACAATATACATAATACGAATTATATCATATATATATACAAATTTACCTCCATTTTAGGCTTAAGATCGATACCAGCAAATATATCGTCATCCATATTGTGATTAGTGCCGCTACTATTGGCGGGAGGCGCCACAGTGTGGGATGAAGAAGTGCCGGTGGACGTCGGCTCAGTTGGTGAAATTAGATCACCTAAATAATAAGAAAAATATTTAAAATATATATTGTTTGTCTGTCATAAAAATATATTGTATTGTGTTATGGGTTCAATTCTCACTTTTGGGAAATAATTAATTACATTTTTGCACTCTGGTAATAAGACAAAACCTGCAATGTGTTTGTTATATACAATTTACTGCATGAAATTAAAAAAAATAAAAAGAATAGATAAATCTTTTAAAAAAAAAAAAAAAATATTCTAACTATAAGGTTTCTATGTATACTTATTTCATGATATAGTTACCTCTCGATATCAGTGTGCACATATAAGCATCGTGAGAAAACACATCTCGCCTGATCAGTTCACCAAATAAATGTACTAAGTTTGCGAACTGCTGTCTGTTTCCGGGCGGAGCATTTGGACTCTCGTCTGAAAATTAAAATAATTAAAAGTTAAACATAATATTTAAAATTAAGATATATAGAAAAATACTTAAGTGTTGATTGGTATTAATTGTGAGTTTATATAATATCTAAGTTGACAGCCACCGACTGTTAGCACGAAAGGGTTTGATATCTACTTGGAGAAATGAATTATTTTTCTTTTCTTGCTCTGGTATCAAAACTAGGCGCGGTGTTGATATTCAATACGCAATATTTTAATTATTGATATTCAACGCTGTCCATTAGTGCTATATCACATCTATCTACCCTGTTTAATGTGTGGGTGATATATACAGTATAGTACTAAGGCAAAAATATGTAAAAACTTCATCTTAAAGAGATTTAAAATGTAGCTATATCTGAAATGTCGGGATGAACATTTTATGGATATTATTATTACCTAATATAGGAGCGTCATTGTCGAGGAAACGTAGTAGTAAATTTTGAAATAGAGGTGGTCCATTGTAGAGGCCTGTTCCAGAACTTATAGATTCTTTATCATCTAAACCTGCAAAAATATTATTATGATTAGAATGAATAGTGGTTGTTGATCTTCTAGACGTGAAACTTTAAATGCTTTTGCCTTTTGTAGCATATTGAAAAATTCATTAAAATAAATATTTTTTTTTAAAATTAATCAATCATATTGAAAAATATAGCAAGAAAAAAAAATTTAAATACTAAGTAATATTAACGTAAAAACTAAGTAATTTTTTTCATAATTTTGAAAATCCTCACTTAACCGCTTGGTTACACATAAGTGTTTACCCTGATGATCGTGATGATGGTGGTGATGCTGCCGCCGGTCGAGCAGCGCCGCCGCCGCCATGGCGCGGTGCTCGCCCCAGCGCGCGCCGCACACCGCCCACTCGCACAGCACGCGCACCACCGAGTACGAGCACGCGTATTCCTTTAACGGTCATGTAACGGTCATACTATATTCTATATTGCACTAAATATGTAAATCATATTTTATATATTTGGAAATTTTATTTACAATATAAACTATAAAAATCAGTATAAATATGACGTCGACTATAAAACGCTGTATCCCGCATATTAGCGAAATAGGTAGTGAAATTATAGTGTTAAGACACTCTGTTCCTCATTTTCCGCTCATTTTTATAGAAATTACGTGTTACGTAATGGAACTCAAAGCCGCGCTTTGTCTTTGTCTACCAGAACGAGAAAAAAATCATCGTGTGGCAATCGAACCGTAGCGTTTACGATTAAACTTAAACACTTAATAGTATTTTCTGTGTATTGTGATTTTTATGGTAGAGACATTAAGTTCATGACGTGAAAATATTATATAAAATTTACGAAAATTTGACGACAAGATAGCTAGGCCTAGATATATAATATGAAAACATTATACTCGTATAATTTACATATAATAAAAAAAACATAATATACCCACCGGATCTTTAGGATCCGGATTGCTATCCTTATTAGGTGGAACGCAGTTCGCAAAGACTTCCTTGTAAAGAGTATCCAAGTTGTTGTTCGGATCGACGCGATCGAAACTGTGCCGGTCCAAAGCTTCCAACACTGCTAGGACTCGGGCTGAATGAAACATAATTTATTAAATAAATACAAATTATATTTGGTACTTTCTTATTATTGTAGTAAAATACGCTTCTTTCCGCATAAATGGCAGAGAGATCATAGTGTTGAAACACTCCATTCCATACTTTCCGCCTGATTATCGTAACATTGCGTGCAACAACCATCGCGATTATAAGTAGAAGCTCTCCCACTGCACCGATGGGCACTAACGAAGATTAAACTGACGTATACTTGTTGTTTATAACAACTTACCTTGAGAACTAGTCTGCCATTTGTCTGTGCACCACTTGCTTTCGGCCTTTTTACTTCTCGCAGAGATTTCTTGTTCCGCTTCATATATCTATAGCAAAATTTTAATTTATACGGAATGTCTTAACAGGGGTAGGGGTAGGTTCCCTCCGCCTACCTGTATGCGGAATACTGATTTATTGCGGCGTAAAGTTGATTTATTTTTTATAGTTTCTTTTCAATCTCAAAATCAATACGAAAATATTTTTAAAAATAATCAATTATTTTTATTATGTGCCTATATGTAATGTACATATAGGCACATAATAAAAATTTATTTAACCTATTTTATTTAACCTAACAATTATTAACCATAATTTTGCTACTAGCATTAAAAGACACTTTTATAACACATGTATATATATACATTTATAAAAGATTATAAAGAATATAAATACCAATTTTCGATGTTCCTCTGTGAGGGCGGAATCCATTTGAGGCATGGGTAGAGCTGAGGGCGGCACCGGCAGCAAGTCCAGTGGGGAGCCCTGCATCGCTGACCCGCAGCCCGACCACACCATCGCGGTGGGGCACTCGATGCAGATTATCTGAGTTATGAAGTTAAGATTGAGTACTTTTTATTTACTATAGTTTTGCTATAATTTTAGTAATTTTTTGTTAATATCCACTTAAGTTTAGCCTACACATAGTTATATTAAAAAGCTGATAAGTTTGTTTGGTTGAACACGTGATGTAATCCATTGTACTCCTTGTCAGCGTATCTTAGGCACTTAGAATGTGTCGATTGTCATCATTTTTGAATAAATACGCGGGCGAAGCCACAGCGAACAGCTAGTTATTTATAAAACGACTTAAGAGGGGCTCTTAAGTCGTTTTATAAATAAGTGCATCAAGAGCATACTGTGATATGCTCTTGATGCAGATTTTCCGAGTACTTGTACGGAAGTTTAGTTAGTTCAATTTTTAATTTATTTTATTCTATAACTAGCGACCCGCTCGCGGCTTCGCCCGCTTAAACCACAGAATACTAATAAGTA
>DWAN01002147.1:0-15826 GCA_018230445.1 Heliconius hewitsoni
TACCCTGCTGTGTGCGGGATACAGCGTGAAGCTAATTTAATTTAATTTTTTAATTGAACAAAATCTTTTATATCTGATATTTTGCTGTCTCAATTATTTATGTTGTTTCCCAGTCTGCCCTTTTCCTTGACCTCCAGTCAGTCGACCTTCTCGCCTCCTGGACTTAATCATACTATTGTTTGCACTTGCAGTAAACATGGCTATATGAACCATCCACTCAAAATTTTACATGCTATTCATATTATCCAAATAAATAATTATTATTTTAGTATTGAAATAAAAATTATCGGAGAACAAAGAATTTTAAGCCAATTTGTTTGAGTACTTTAGGATAATTCAGGACAGGTCGTTTGACACAGTTTCCAAATAACCGTTATTGTTTAATTTAACGTTACATTTTCCTTCTTTTCTATTTTTATAAATATCAATAAGTTCGTTTCGATCAATTAATAATTTTGCCAATGCCGTAGCTTGATTACGATATTTTCGTAGAGCAAAAATAGCGTTTTATTGAACATTAACAAATAGTTATTAATGTTGAATAAAACGCTATTAATAACAGCATTAACAAATTATTATAACGCACTAATAGCATTAACAAATTATTATATATAAATTTCACAGCTTCTAACGATATATTAACAATTCGATCGAGTTCGGTGAGTACTGAATAGGCAGTGTTAGAGACATCGGTACATTGGTAAGCAAGAGTTAGGTGAATATAAAACAAAAAAATGTTTTGCACAAAGTGTGACTGGTTGTGAGTTCGGTCCCCGTTCTAGGAACTGAAATATTTACTTAAGTTTATGTTTCATTTTTTCGCTATGGTGTCCAGGCAAAGTGCGGCGTTGAGTTGAATATTTTCATTTCTGCAAGGCACGGCTCTACCACTCAACACGCAATGCCTCCAGAATTTGGCGGAAAGCGTGGAGTATTTCAACAATAGATTCCCTCTGACTACCTCGCTGTATGCGGGATACAGCGTGAAGCTGATTTTTTACTTAGTTTAACATAAAATGCGCAACAATGTCACGTAAGTTTCAAGTTATCATTTTTATATAGTAAGGTAACTAAACTCCTTGTGCTCGGTATCGTAAAAGATAACTCCCACGACTGTGTTATCGGATATTGACCGCAGTTCACACGCGACTTGCTACTCGGTTTGTGACTAAGAAAAAAAAGTGAAAATTACATAACTCGTTTAATTTTTTATTTTAAATTTCTACGGTTAGTACTTATGTACATACCTAAATAAAACACTTACTTATTGTTATAAATCCTAAACACAGGTCAGTCTTGGTAAAATATTCCTGAATTAGTTAAATAAAACCCGGCGATGCAACACATTTTAATGTAATTAACGTATATTGGCATTTAACGGTACGGAACCTTTCATGTATGAGTCCGACTCACATTTGGGTGGTTTTTTATTTAACCTTTTACTTTTTAGCTTTGTTAGATAATAGTCTACAGATTGGTTACGGATTTAAAAACCGTCTGAAAACGTGACCAAAGCTATTATAAAGAATGTTAGTGTCTGCCGCAGCGGATATGTTATTCTAGGCAGTATATAAAATTAAAAGGATTGTATACTCAAAATCAAATATTTAAAATACAATTATTTAATTATTATGAAAATGTATTATAATTTACATTATGAGGATTACTTAATAACTGTATATTAATTCGTTTGGTATGTAGGTTAAATTTAGATTGAACGTAACATTACTATGAAAATAAGTTAAATAACCCTTAAATTTATTTTCGTTACATTTAAAAATATATAACCTTATACAGTACTACCAATTATGTAAAAAAAAAACTATGTTTTAGACCATAAAGAAAAATAAAAAAAAGAAGCCCCGAAAACGTGGTGAGATGTTATATGTCACCACCAGATTTACATCTGGGACAATTCGGTCCATACAATGTAGATAAATAATGTCGATATGCTTATAATTTTAAGTGTTTGTTGATTATCTCCATCTTTTAATCTTAATATAACGTATTTTAAATTGATCGCTACCTTAGCAAAGTAATTGTACTTACTTACAGCCTATTGTGTTGTATAAGAAAGTTCTCATTTCTGTCGTAACTGTCAACTTACTTGACTTCTGGTCCGAGGTCGCGATGAAAGTAATTAGAGGTTTCGCTTTCGTACGACCAGTTCTCGGGGCTTCTCGTTCTGACATACATTTGTCTATTAATGTTGTTACTATGCGATATCGGTTGATATTACCATATTATTTATTATCAATGACGCTGTTCGGTCTACTAATTAGGTAGATGTTACAATTTTTGAAATCGCTATGTTGGTTTTTGTTGATTTTTTTAGTTAATCATTTCTATTTTTTTATTGGACTATTTTTTTTAGGAATTCTTCCATCAACTGTATCTGGTTCAAATATGGTGTATTGCAAGAAAACCTGTTGTTTATGTTCCATTTTTAGTTTTTATGTAGAAGCTTAAGATCTCAAGCTATTGTCCCCTGCATAGTACGTTACCCTTAAACGATGACGACGACGTATAAAATATCATTTATCAAGAGTTTTAATGCATACGTATGCTTTATATAAAATTTTCTATTTTTCAGTTATGTAAAGAACTGGGTGTTTTTCTCTGTATTTATAAATTAACTACGTCTTATCGATTTCTTATTATAAGTTACAACTAAGTGAAAATCGAGATGATTATAGATAATATTTAAGTTACGGGGACTGTTTTATAGGTTGGTTGGCAACCCTACTTTATAGTATCAGGTTGATACAGGTTGGTCAGTAAAACATCTTAGCAAAGGTGGTTTACGCGCATTAAATGGTGCAAAATTTAAAATTTTACGATCGAAAATGCATGTTGAATATAACGGCGTCTTTTAATGTTATCTTATAAAGTTTGATTTTATACATTTTATATTATTATTATGTGGATATCATCTTTTTCTGATACGTTTTAAAATAAATTGAAATGTAAGAAATGTCCTTTTGGTTGATTTTTATTGACATTTAAAGGTCTATTATTTAAACAGTGAGCTGGTTAAATAGGTTGTAGTCAGTTCCGGAATTAACAATCATCTTGAAATGAACGTTGAACTTAGTGGTCAGAGCGCTTAGACGGTTTCCAAGAGGCGCGTTTTCAAATCTCGCAACATTCAAAATTTTTATACATTTACTGTAACAAACCTAAAAATATCTTAAAATGGACTCAATATAGATTGGGAGGCGTATATTGACTAAGTCTTTGAAAAAACTCCCCCCTCTTGAAAGTAGCCTTTAGGGGCAGTGCCATCCTGTTTGCTTCGATTTCAGTTATCATCAGTCAGTTATGCAAATATTGATGTAAGTATAAGTATTAACTCAGAATATTCTGATAGCCATCAGACTTTTGTAGATAACGCGAAGTCAATGTTGTGTAAATAGAAAAAAAGACATCGCGCTTTGAATGACTAACCTTTGCTGTGACATTTAACCCGACTTTGTTTATGTCGTACATTTTATGTGTATAATATTTTATTACCGTTATCATGTAGTTGGTGACACCATATAGCCGAGACGAGACAGTGTTTGTGTACACTCGATGGTTGTGAGTTCGATTTAAATTACATATTTTAATTTTTGCAAAACAAAAAGCAGTGTAACACTACACTAGGTTTTCTCTTCCCTTTCTTGATATACTGAAGATGAATAAATTTAAAAAATATTCATTGCTTCAATAGAAATCACTGCAACAAAATACTTTACTGTGATTTTAGTTAGTTGTTTCTCACTCATCGTAAACCCGTAATTATCCTTATCATTTTAATATTAAAATTCCAGAAATATTGCAACTTTGAAAGTAAAAGTTCACTTTCGGCATCTCAAATGAATGAAAGTAAACCATTCTACTAGTTCCTATTAGTTTCGCTCTCGGTTGCTTTGACTAGTTCCTCTGAGAGCTGCCTCTGGACTTGAAATTGTTGTTTAGTAACTATTTTTCCTTATATTATATATATTATATACATGTTAGATCATTAAATATAAGATTCTAAATTCTAATTTCCTACGTCATATAATTTCTCTTGCTGTACAATTTTAAGATCACTATTCTCAAAACTGTAAAAAATATCTAAATTTAAGAAGACTAAAGTGCATCTACGTACTCTATAATAACGGAAACCTATAAAAACTATCTATAAAATATCATTGGAGATAAAATTTTATATCTGTTTTTATCTAACAAGTGGGATTCCCTCAATGACAGTCGTTAAACAAAGCAGGTACCTTTCTTTTGATTCAAATTCAGGTTATTTCAATCTGGTACCTACAAGTACCGTTATTGCGCTAAAAGAAAAATCTGAAACTAGTAATTTATTTAAATAGAATTTTTTTTTAACAATAAATACGTACTATGTCACACAAGAACTACTTTCAATTCATTTATATTCGCGAAATAACTGTGCGAATTGGAATAGCTACCTATATATATAAGAGAAAGTTACTTTTTGAATACTTGACTTGGAACTCGAAAAGAAGTAAAATATTTATCGAAGGGCACATTTTGGTTAACCAAGTACTTAAGTCGGTTAATGCAGAGTTTCTATATGCTTATGGCGATTGCTCTAAGGTGTCGGCGTCGGTTTTTTTATTAACCAGGAATCGACGCATCTCGACAAAAATGTGTATGTGTGTAGCTGCGGGACCTATTATTGAGAACTTTCAGTTGGTGCGGTTGAAGTGTTTTTGGCCTCATATTTCATACATAACAATAATATAACTCTTTTTTTATTGTATTTATAGTTTGGTTTGCAATAAAAAATTTTATCTATATATCTTTCTATAACCCGCACCGGCCTGAATTACGGCGGCACCCGTAAACATACCAAACGATTAGAGCTCATCCCGTTTTAGGATTTTTTTTCATATGTTACTAAATGATTAAATTATAGTTGAACTTTTTGTATGAATATTACTTTGGTTTTGAGAACCGATTAACTCGTTATTCAAATGATTTTGATATACCTTTACCATAATTATTTAATTATTATTAACTCTACCCTTAATCAATAAATCAAACTTTTATATTATCTTTAAAACCATACAACTTATGAAACAAAAAAGTAATAAAATTTACAAAGGATTTCATCAGCGGACCATCCGAATTGATTCACTTACCTACTTATTCGATATACAGTTAAGCTTTACGTGGGTAGCAACCTCCATAGGCCCGCTTTAATTTATTGAGAACGCTACAGTAACTAAGAGTTATTGAAAGAGAAATTCGTGTCATCACCAAAACCGTAGTCAAAGTAAAAGTGTTCCGAAATATGTGAGTCGCAAAATTACATTGCGATTTCGTTACAACGAGGTTACGGATGTGGGTCGAGTAACAGCTACCAGGTATTCGGTCTTTTTTCGGACAACATCCGGCAGTGCTTCACGGTCAGTGGAGTTTTGGCTGTAGACGTTTTTTTTTTCTTCTTCAGTGTTGCCAGGTGTAAGCGTAATGCTAGTGATAGTTGTGTTATGATTTATTTTATTTTTAAGGGAAACAAAGATTACACTTAATTAGACAAATAATAGACTTCTTAAGTTTCCACAGATTTCTTATAAATCACAGAATCGCGTATTTTTGAAAAAGTATATCTTATATACGTATCTTTAATTTTTTTAATTCTTTAGAGTAACTTTTGCAATAAATACTCGACGTGCTTAAACATTGATGCCCTAAAAAATATGAAAACATTACCTCAGGCTATGTGTGTCAAATTAAACTATTAATTTTTTAACAATATTTAATTTTAGTTTAATTTCTAGAAGAAACTTACATAAACAAAATCAGCATAGTTACTGTAAGGTATATTTTTATTTTAAGCTTTTGAATGTAAACCAATAATTGTAATTGTAATGATAAATCCTATTAATTTAACTGCAGTTATTTTAATTGGCCATATGTTTAAATTTATAATAAATAAATTATACATAACCTTTAAGGTAGATACCTACATGTTCAAAATAAAGCAAAGTGAATTCAGTAATTTCTTGTCATCGTAAATTCAGTCAAGCATAAGAGTTAAAATAGCTTCCGTGCCCTTTATATATATCAATGGTTTTTTTATGTATGTGAAATACATCAATTTTAAAGCAGATGCGCGTTGTACATGTGTTCGTTTGAAATTCCATATTTTTACTTTTTTTTATGGAAAATATCTGTATAATTTAAAAGTCTTGCGTTATTGAGTGACAAAACCGCTGTACTTAGAGAGTTGAACTTCAGCATATGGGTATGCTCGGGGGTTTAGGGAAGCACTGAGAACATTCCTCCATTTCAATGGGTACAGGATTTTCTATTTTACGCCTTGTGGGGTGTAAATATTAAAAAATAATTTAACTTATTACTTTTTTAATTCTCATAATTTTTCATCGGCTTATGAACTATATTTATGAAAGAGAGTTTTATCAATTATCTTTTTATACAACATTATTAAGCGACTTCTGTAAGAACCTTTTCTTATCAATTTGATAAGTTATCAATTTGACTGTATTTTTTTTATTATATATATTGTTTATTGCATTAAATTGCGAAACAAAAGTTGTGAAACTCATTGCCGTGCTTAGTGTAACAAAAAGGAAAATATTTTATAGCTCCACTCAGTATCCCGCATAGAAAAGAATAGGCAAAATGGAATCCGGGAACCTAAGTGTTAAGTCACTTCTGTTTCCCAACTTCCGCTAAATTCTTAAGGCATTCCGTGTAGAACTCACAACCATCGCGTCACACGCCGTCCCACTGCACAAAGACCGCCTTAGGCCTATAAAAGTATAAGATGCTTATTTACTCGTTATCTACGTGTTTGTACGACAACCACTTATTAATGAAAGTCTACTCGGTGAATTAATTAAAGTTGTGCTTTCCTTTGGCCATATTTATAAATTATGATGAATATGAATGAGATAAGATAGCTGTTCCAATGTTATATAAAAGACGTTGAAAATGTATGCGGCCGTATGATATAGATATATATGAGTGTTTTATTTAATTATATCGAAAGTCACACTATCAAAAGAATTAAAAATATTGTATATATAAACGCGAATTAAAAATATATATTTAAAATATTTATTTTTAAATATTTTAAAGCTATAGTAAATAATAATTTACATGACAAATATTCCAAGTAAAGTCAATTTTTTTTTGTTTATATCATAGGAATTGAACGCACACAAGTAAGTAGGTTTTCCTCATTATTATTTAAAGATAAAGTTAATTTATGTGTTATAAATATATCTTTTAATTTCATGATTTTTAAACATATCAAATGAAACTATTTAAATTGATTAATTGCGTATACCTATCTAGAATTATAAATTTTTAGAAATCCAACGTTTCGAACACTTTGCAGTAGTTTATTAAAAAAATAAGTATAACGTTAGTTTGTCAATTTACGTTTCTCAATCATCTAAACGGTGGGTTACCAAAAATGTATAATACGCGTATATTTAAAACGTGATTTATCTGGTTTAAGAGTTTTATTTAAAATAAGAATTTTCATTGCTCCGCTGAGAAGCACGACGCTAATATCTGCCACTTAACTGACACGCAATGTCTCGGATTTGGGCGAGAGAACGGACAATGGAGTGACTTGACATTAGGTTCTTTTTAATTTCCTTATGAAAAAGCGTAACGCTGCCTATAAAATTAATAGTGTACACTATGCCTGTTTACATTTAAAAGAGAACTCCTGATCGTGACTGAATAGTGAAATGTACTTTTTTGTCTATCATCTTTAACTAGCTAATTTTGACCTAAAATTTTTTAACGGCGACGTTCTTGATCTTACTGAACTGCTGAATCATCCTCTTCGTTCTATTTAAGAGAAATAACAAGTTTGTTAAGTTAAATAAACTAATTTATGTACCTAAATGTATTCACCCTTAACTTTATATTATATCAAAGCTTAAACAAATAGAATAAGTAAGTTTATTACATTTAAAGAATACAATCAAGATAAAAATAGTTATTTATATTTTTATTTACGAAATGCCAAATGCACTCCTCTTTCGCCTCGTCCACTATCATCAACCACCAACAAGGAGGCCTGATGCACTTTACGTGACCTTACTGTGTTCTCAAAGATCAACCGACATCTCCTGTCTCTCTTATCAGTCACTTTTGCTTCACGTTCACAATCTTTATTATATTTTTTCTTATAACCGAATTCCTAATAAAAATCTTAAGTGTGAGTCAGACTCGTCCACCGGGAGTTCTGTACAAATTTCATTATTATCGAATGTGACTTAAAAATTGACAAATGTAGTTTGCATGCATCATGTTGCATGCAATGAAGTACAAATATAACTTAGTAATAATCGTGAAAATCAAGGAAATTATTAAAAGAACTTATTAACTTAGTAATATTTTTTTCTGTGATGTATCTATAAATTTAAATTTTTCAGATTTTTTTTCTATCTATAAGTACTGCAAGTTCTTGTCAAATTCCATAACTGTTGGTCCCGGGGAAGTACCCTATAGGTTTTGATTTCGCCGTGATTTTTATACAAAATGCCACAAAAACGATTCATAAACACTTGTCTCTTTTCATTGTATTGTTTTAGAAGTTTATTTATTCTGCGTTTCATAGGGCCATTTACCTGGAGATTTGCATGATACCTTGGTGTTGACAGACGGACAGACATACCCTTAAAGACAGTATTTTTGAGATAAGGAACCCTAAAAACTAACTTTGAATCGTTAAAGCAGTATCCTGTATAAAGGTGAGCTAAGGTTGTTTATCTTTACACTCGCTACGTTCCATTAGGTACGTGTTGAGTGGACTTCAAAGTCGTTTCCTTTTTGTATTTTTATTTAACGTTTTGTGTCGGAAGCTTGAGAAAGTTGTTTATAATCTTTTATTAATGTATGAGGGAGTAGCTCTAAGTTTATTTGTTTAAAAGAGTAACGTGAAATATGAAAAAAAATTAAAGCCTTTTTGACTTTTCTTATTTCTATAGTACTACTATATGTATCTTGAATTTGATGTCTTATTTTATACATAAAAGAACTATTTAGATTTTAGAGAATCACCCTTGCCTTATTTTGATACATTTGAAGAATAAAGACTAATTATATTTTTTAATATCAATGATCTCTATAAAATGTAAAATGCCGTTTATTAATAAAGTTCAAAATCGAAAAAAATATATATTAATTATACCCATGCTTACATGGTAAATCTTAGTAACATTCGGTATATTAAGACCTTTTTGTTAAATTAAATATGTGAGTTATACTAGGTTCCCGGGATACACCCACACATAGCAGACTAGGCAGAGGCGTAAAGTTAAAAAAACAATTATATCTAAGTTCTCTTACAGTCAAAAATATACTCACACATATATTAATAAAAATAAACATATTTAAAAGATTTTCATGATACGTTCATCGAGGATCTGTTTTCAATGAGGCTCTTAACATTGGCCCTCACCCACTTCATTCAGCCCGCGCGTGTTTTGCTTATTAATTAACTGTCTTCTACGCTTTTTGCTGCCTCACTACATAATACAACTCTAATGAGTGCTATTAATTATAAACATTACTAAATTTGAGAAGTAATGATTTAAATATACGTTCATATACAACTTATATCAGTTTTACAGCAATTAAGGGCGTTCCTCTATAATGTATTGCAAACGTATCTTGTATCAATAATCTCATCGTTTTAGAACATAATTTACAACGCAACGAAGTGGGTATCACAATTTAATAATATCACGACAAGTACCAGTTATCGATACACTCGGTCTCCGCATCGGTACGTTGACCCTTAAATGTTCAGTTTGTTCAAATGGAAAATGGAAACAGCATTGTTGAGCACACAATGCCTTGCAGTCTTAAAAAATTGTGAGTCAAGATTTCTCTACATGAATTGAGGCGAAGTTTGTATGCAAATCCTTGAGCTCCACTCCACTAAACCGGAGATGTGCGGAGAAGTTGAAAGAACAGACTTACAGATCTCAACGATCTCCATTAGACACAAACAAAATTCTATTGATTGTTAAAAAACATTTCCTCTCCGCTCGTCTCGTCTCTGCTTTGATGGAGTTCGGGAAGAAGACGGCAAAAAAGAGACGGCTCAAATATGTTTTTTGAAGACAAACTCAAAGTCAAATAATTTTATTCAAAATAAGAAATTACATGCTTTATTTTAAACGTTAAACAATTTACCACCAGTTCACTAAAGTCAATGCCTCAGACCTAAGAAGAAGCGGCTCAAGAAACTCAGCGGGTATTAGTTTTGTCGTAAATATGCGTAATGTCTAAATTGGAAATATCGTTTGATCGTTTTCCGTCATAGTAAAAAATATCAAACATATTAGATTTATGCGTGTCTATAATTTACTATTAAGTTGTATTTTTTATCTCTACATACATTTGTAACTTCACATTTATAATGAGTAGGAAAAAACCTGTGATAAATCACTCTTTTACTTTTTAATCAAATTTTGTAAGAACTCACTAAATATAAAATTTCCTCTTTCAAGGGCTGCATTCCGTTCGACACATTACAGCCACGATTACCTTTTTGTAATTTAATAAATTTTACTTAACCACTTATATAAACCTAATCTGTTAATCATAATATTAAACATAAAAAACATCCAAACAGCTAAGTAAAAATCCACGCGCGATCCATCCAATACTTACTTTAATGAATATTACCTTCAGATATGACATCTATTTCATCACCACCCATGCCAGTTAAACGGTGGCGGTGCCGCGTATCGTTTCTTCATTTACACGTTCCACTTTGTCCAATAAGTGGAGGTGAGTGGTGTCAAATTGGCACAGCCAGTGATTTGTTGGGTGACCTTGCTCGGTTTATTTCGGCGTGATTTTCCGTTATTGAATTGTTATATGTAAATAGTGCAGGTTGTAATTCTGATTGTTATCTGAGATTTAGTATTTGGATTAAAAATGAAATCGGTTTCACGCTTTATCCCGCACATAGCAGGGTAGGCATAGGGAACCTTGTCTTAAGACCACTTTCCCAATTTTCCGCCAAAGTTTGGAAGCATTGAGTGTGTAGTAAAGTAGAAAAAAAAATACATACATATTTAAAATATATTAGGATTATTTTATTTTTAGATGGCTGTAGGTTTAAATTGCGAATTGGATAATTAGTAGCGCCACCAGGTGAACAATGCTACATTAGCGTTATACCTGCTATACTCCGAATGGCTTTGGCACGCGTTTAACGTATGAGTTCAACAATGTCAAGGCCTGGTTATGTCACGTTACGTAAGACAATATATCTAAGGAAAACTTGGTTAGTTAGAGTACCAAAAATAGTTTTTTTATTGAATTATTATTGTGTTTTATCTCTGGCACCCTATGAAAGCTAGAAAGCGAGGTTCTGTCTAATAAGTGATATTATGTGTCTCCTTTTTCTATTATCTCAGATTCAAGTTTACGTTAATCTCATTGCATACACGCAGAGGCGCAGTGGATGAGTGTACACGCGACGTTTGATTTCTAGTCTCGAGTAGGAGTCTCGAGTAAATGAATTATTTTTATTTTCTCGCTTTGGTGAGAAGAGTAAGAGCGTCATTGAATTCCGCCATAAAATACGCAATGCTTCGAAATTTGGGCGGTGTGTCGGGATTCAAAGTGGTGTAAAGAAAAAAAAGAAAAGGAAAGCCAGATTTATGTAAAATTATGTAATGTAAACAAATTGAAAAATAAAATCTTTCAGTTCTCTTTAGCTTGAAATATATCTTCGATATTTCAACTCATACGTTTCAACTTTATCATTAAGTCAAGCTCAATTAATAAAATTTAATCCATTCATACATATTTAAACATAACACAAAGCAATTATTTACATGGAAATTTATATCACCAGTTCCAATGTCACCTTCATTCCTAAACCTTATTGTACATAATATCTTTATCAGTAAATAGCGCCGCGGGGTGTCTGCTGTCAAGACTTGCTTTATGCGAGTGCAAGTCTTCAAGGGATTGGTTTCACGCAAACGTCCCTCAGACCTGACTTGTTCGTGTTAAATTTAATTTTATTTACTTAATTTTTTTATTTTTTTTGTTTCACGTCGTATCCCGCATGTAGCAATGCAAATGGGTAGGCAGAGGGAAATTGGTCGTAAGACATTCGGACACAAGTTTACCACTTGTGGCCAAATTTTCGGGACGTTGCGTGTCGCTTTGTCTTACTAAAACGAGGTAATAAAAATATTAAATAAATATTTGCCCATATATTGCCCTATATTGCCCTGAATGACGGTCGAACACACAACAGTCAAGTTTACAATCACACGCTGTACCACTGCCCCACGATGACCTCTAGATCTGAATTGTTCGTGTTAAATTTCCTTTTATTTACTCCTTGTTTTATTTTTCCCTTATTAACTTTGGATCCTGATTCAATGCACGTTCTCTTGTTGTAATGGCGATCGTTATTTTGTTTATCTTTAATTTAGACTGAGAGTCGTGGATGTACTGCTGCATGGTATTTTAGTTTTTTTTTTTTGTATTTTTTGTATCTGATTATTTATGAAAATTTTATTTGGCTTTGTAATTTTTTTTAAATAAAAGCATATAGGTAGAATGTTGGATGCACATTTAATTGATGAGATTTTTTGACTTTCTTTTTTGTAATATCAGCTACAATTATTTAGAAACATAACATAATTTCGAATTATTGGGGACCCAATGATCTGTGAAAGGCTTGACACTGTAGCTTTGCGTAGAGACGTGTCCTCGCTGTGCGTTCTCTACCGCATTTATCATGGGTTCTGAAGAACTGTTTGACCTTTTACCTGCCGCGGATTTTTCTAACCGCACAGTACGTCATAATCTTAAATACAATCCACACCACCTAGATACGTGCGGCACTCTACTACTGTGCGGTTTCGTAAGAAATTACTTCCACGCGTCACACAAATGTGGAATGGCCTACCTGCGGCAGTGTTTCCAGGTCGATACGGCATGGGTTCCTTTAAAAAAACGCGTCATCTCTACCTGAAAGGCCGGCAACGCGTACCCTTACGTTCGGTTGCCTTGCCTTTTTCATTAAAAAAAATCATATATTTTATAAGTAGTAGTTTACAAGAAGTAGGAGAAGACTTATAAAAAAATCCTTTATATTTCTTTCACCAAGTCTTTACTTAGTGAACTCAATACTCATAAAACTTATGAGTTAATTTTGATGATCCAATTAGATTATCGAAGCACGTGTGCAAATTTCATAAGTATATATGTTGTATGTATGTATGTTGTATGTATGTATGTTGTATGTATGTATGTTGTATGTATGTATGTTTGTATCTTCACAAATATCTCAAATATTAGAAATCAGAAATATTTTTAATATGGTATCTAGGAATCATTTCTATTACTGTACGTGTACGTGTAAACGTAAAATTAAATTAATATCAATTCATTGATATTGTTATCAATCGAATCTGGTATTACGTATTGATAATGCCAGAGCTAGATAACTATCGTCGATGCAAATTGCAAATAAATTAATTATAAAGTGTATTTTAAATGGATTTGATACCTGGTTGTTAGTTAACAGTTGCATTCATAACCACCGGTTCAGTAAGTTAGTTTATTTGCAATTTAAAGGCAAACGCGTAAATGTTACTTGTAATTTAAAAGTTAAATGTTACTTGTACTTTGACTATTAGTTGAAGTAAGGTAGTTATTTCTAAACATGTTATGGAGGGATTTTACCTATGTGTATTTGTAATTTTGTGGATCAAATATACCTAATTTGATTTGATTTTAAATTTGTACAGTGATTAAATTATACATTATTATTTTATATAAAAAATTGTAATACACATACTAGTTTTGTAAAACGTTTTCAAAAATAATTCAGGCTTCTAGCTTGGACAAATTCCGGTGATTCTGTAGATACTAACGGGGCCAACAACAATGTAACGCTATATCATTATAAAGATAACTTCATTTCAAGTAACATCAAGTGAAAAACACCTTAGAATTTTTGCACCCTAATTTGTTTTAGAAATTTAAAGGAGGTTCTTATCGAACAGCCACATTGAAACTAATAAAAAGACCAGGCGCCCTCAAATACACGAACCTAATATACGAATTGCCATCCTTAATAGTTATTTGTCAATCTTTATTTCATAGATACAGTAAAGTAGATAGTTCTTTTAACTAGTCAGCGAGTAAATGTGTCAATGTGCCTTATTGTCGCCCTGTGTCCTTGTCATACATCTGAATGTGTGTCGGTTGGGATGACAACTAATAAAGTACTGAGACAGCAATCGATGTTCGTGTCGAGTTTAAAGTGAAGTTAACTTGAGGTTATAACAATAAAAATTAAGCACGCGCTTATTGAGTACTTGCTTCTTAATTCAAAGTTAGAAGTAAGCTATAGTTTTTATTTCTAGACATCTTCGATTACCAGTTATCATTTCTTTTAAATGAAATAGGCAGGTAAATTTCCAAAGTCCCAGCGTAATCGAAGGCCATAAGTGTAGATTTTTATCCAGGAGGGGATACCTTTGCCGTCGAAGACATCCTCACAAGCAATCACGTAGTGCTTGTGATTTCTCAGGGACAGAACACCCTCTTACCTCCCCACCCGGTGTCGCTGTAAAAGCCAGCTGGGCCAAAAAATTGTGAGTTTAGGCTTTCATATAGCAGTGGAACAGCGATGTGGGTTTTATTATTATTTAAATTTGCACCAGCTTTGATAGAAAAAGCGTTGCGTTGATTTCCATCAATTAACACGGTATTTTGGAAATTTTATGGAAAGTGGTGAACGCAGGATAACGGTGTTTCTTACTTAAAATTAGGCTTCCTCTCTAAAATATATATTGATTATTTCTCTATATATTTTTTTGCTTAATATTAAAGCATGACTTTATAACTGTATAAAAGAAAATAGGTTAAATATAAGCATTCCTTTTCATTCCCCAGCAGTGAAAATAGAACCAACAACCACCTTGCGCATAATCGGATACTTTCTTAATGTTGGTACAATAAATTATACAGTTTATTATTATTTGAAATATATGTTTTTATTATTTATATAGATGAAAGCATTTAAAATATAAAATTATTTTATATTGCAGCAACACACCATTCTAAAACTATGTACTATATTACTTTAAGTGAAATCACTGAATATAATCTAAAACGTGGTCTAAATTTTTTATTGTTACGGTAATTTATCAAACCATGTCACAAAATAAAAATAAAAATGTATTAAGAGATTTATTTGTTTCCATTTGCATTTGTGTCATCGTATTGCTGTATTTTTAAAAATCAGATACTAAATACGACAACTAATTAAAACACCGGGCCATTAAAAAAAATAATGATTAAAATGAATACTGAATATACTAATGATGTCAATACTCTATTTCCAGGATATTTTGTTTCATATAGTAGTAGAGAGAATAAATTATCATTCATGTTTTTTATTATCTGCGAATATTTTTTATCTGTAATTTTGTGAACCGCCAAAATATCCACATTTCTTGGAATTTCGCATGCACATGAAAAAAGTAAACAGTTTGTTGATATATATATATATATATATTTCCAATGTGTAGTATGTTGTTGGCCCCGTTAGTATCTACAGAATCACCCGAATTTGTCCGAGCTAGAAGCCGGAATTATTTTTGAAAACGTTTTACGAAACTAGTATGTGTATTACAATTTTTTATATAAAAATAATAATGTATAATTTAAATACTTATTTAGAAAACGTATAAAAATTTGAACGTAGCGGGACACGAACCAGCGCCTCCTGGAAACCGACCAGGCGCTCTGACCACTGAGCCATACGTTCTCGCCA
>DWAN01002148.1:0-15817 GCA_018230445.1 Heliconius hewitsoni
TATATATATATATATATATATATATATATATATATATATATATAATTCAAAATATATTAAATTTAATAAAGTCATTTACAACATGGAAAAAAAGATGCTTATAATAAAGTTAGGATGAGACAAAAAATCTTTAAGTAAATATTTTAATCACTTTTATTATAAGCCCCAAACATGTCGTCCCCGTCACAATAAAAACCATCCCACAGTTTAAATTATTTCCATATGAAAATACAGTCTTAAACAATTTAATGTTATGTCCTATATGAAGTCCAAAGTAACATAACAAATGTACGGTTTCAAATTATGCAAATGACTTTTTTCATAACTATTCATTATTCTACTACTAATTTAATATTTATAAATTACTAAAAACTTCGTAGATGTTTGCACCTAGTACCTTAAGCTTTTCATTTAGGGTAAGCTGTTGTGTTAATAAATCTGGAATGTTGGTATTGCCCTTGCAAGTATTCTTTGTTATAAGTTCATTCACAACTGGCAGTAATTTGACAAAATGTATTTCCACTTTGTTTACATCAACAAAGTCATTTCCCAATTGTAAAGCGCCATTTGTTACAACATGGTCCTCTAAAACTTCCAAATGATTTTTCTTTGTCGGAACCCATTTCGCTGCAAATAAATTTGCAATTTCATCCACAATTGACGAGAAGCTCCTGCTGACAGTAGACATGGCCACTGAAGTTACTTCATCACTTTCTAATATATCCATTGTTTCTTTTACAATAGTTTCAAATCTAGCCTCATTTATTTCTGTATGGTCAACTAAATAATGTACCATTTTCTTTACTGGATCTCCATCGCTTGTGTCTGTGCATAAAATTGTTTGTATAGACCAAAATATTTGTTCAACTTCTTGCAATGTAATTTTTTTCTTTAATGAAATAGGCTCTACTACTCTTTTTACAGCTTTTTCTATTTGCTTTACTAAGTCTTCAACTCCAGATCCTACAAAATGGTGGCACAAGGATAAATATTTTGCTTGTAATTCACTGTCAATCAGTGGTTCCTCTTCATGCACAGAATCCCTGTATAGGTAACCTCCAATAACATTCAACTGCACTCTCAATGTTACATTAAGTATAGAGAGTGCATATACTAAGACACAGAGCCTAGTAAAAATAATAATTTTCATCTGTTCCCATAAAACAAGTTTACTGTCAGGATTGTTCTGTAGTTTTTGTATGATTTTTTCTGTATCAAGAATACCCAAAATTCCTTCTGAAACTATTTTGGATAGTGATAGTATTGTTTGATTGCAAGTTCTCTCAGTACTTTCAAAGTGCTGTTTTTTACGAGTCATTTCAAAAAACTTTTTGGCTTCTTTTTCTTGCCATTCTCTAAGTCTTTTCTGAGCATAGCTCATAAGAAAATATAGAGAACCAAATAGTGCACCAGTTACTAAGAATTTTTTCTTATGGCGTGTAAGGAAGTTTTTAATACTTGATAACATTCTTATTTTTTTATAATCAGAATTTTTAAAATTATTGGAATCCAAGAGGTGTTTCAGACCGGTATTTAGTTGTACTCATTAGTCTCTTTGTTATAAAAGTTGTTGCATCAATAAATCTTTCAACACAGTTCATAATGCATACTTCGGTTTTTGAGTCTAAGCGGATGGATGGTCTTCCCATGCAAGAATCCCAACAGGTGTCAGTTAATCCGTGGACAAGAACCTGAAAAATTATGACCAAAATGTTAAATAGTTGAATATATTAATAAAGTAATATCAAAGGAAGGGCAGAGGTCAGTAAATATACAATAAAATAAAAGTAATAAATAAATTAAGGCGTAGAATAAGAAATAAATTAAAGCTCTGTAACTATATCAAAGAAGGAAAATTATTAATTGTGGTTGAATAAAATATGTAATCATATTTTTATCACTGTTTACCTGAAATCGTTGCTTTTGAGTTTCTGTACGAATGAAATCTTCAATCTGTGGATCAACACTTTGTTTCTCATTCATAATCAGTTGGACGCTATAATTTGTTGATTTCTGAATTCACTAAAAAAATAATTGATTGAAAGTATAATTAATAAATGTTAAACGCTACCACAATTGACTGGAACCGGAAAGAAAGAAACGTCAATGTCATTCAGTTTATTATTTGTCATTTAACAATTAGATAAAGAGTTTATAGAGTTTTTTTTTTGTAAATAAATTTAAAATATCTGTATAGTGAATATAGTTTCATATAATAAATAAAAAATATGGTTAATAGAAATATTTTCAGATTTAAAATTAGGTTTTTACAATGTTTTTGACTATAAATATAAGAACTATATACTGGTTTTAAATTTACTACTCAGTAAACAATGTTTTTATACTAATACTGAATATACCATATAATATGAAGATATTACCATTTCTGTCTTGATATGGGGTAAATATATATGACTTAACGGGTGAATAGAAAAAATACCACAGTTATTATAGCATTTATAAGAAAATAAATATAATGTTTTGTGTCTATTATGGTTTTTGAAATAAAAAAAAATATCTTGAATAAACTGAATATATTTTTTTCTATACACTACAATTACTTCCGCTGTGCACTTGGTAGTACTCGATTTTTAATAAAGATGTAGATACTTGAGGCCAGTCGTGGCGCAGTGGCACGAAGAGTGACTGTAAAACCGACTGCTTGTGGTTTCGATCCCCACTCGAGGAGATGAAATATTTACTAAAATGTATACTTTCATTTCTTCGCTCTGGTGTCGAGGCTAAGCGTGGCGTTGAGTTCTTCCAATCAACACGCAACGTACGGAGTGTCTTAACACTAGGTTTCCTCTGCCTACCCTGCTGTGTGCGGGATACAGCGTGAAACTGAATGAATGAATGAATAAATGAATGAATGTAGATACTTTTTGCCTCCTGGATCAGCATCATTATTGCATGAGCTATATGAAAGTTACGTAAAACATCATTTTTACGTAACTTTCATATAGCTCATGCAACGAAAATTATAAAATGCTCCCTTTTTTTATTATTTCTTCACTCCCATTGATCATAGCGTGAGATATAATATATCATACAGCGAAAATAATAATTTTGACTCCCTACTTCCTCCGAATCCTGAGATTAACCAAACAAAGACAACAGTTAATTTAGAAATATACATTTCATCTGTTACATATAGATATTTGTAGATTTTTGAAATGAATATGTAACTTATGTTTCATAAAAATCTTAGACTATGGTGTTCCGAACGTATCTATTAAAAGGTAATCCAAATTCTTCATACCACGTATATACCAAGGTTATCCAATTTTCAAATAGTTACTAACAAAATTATTTTTCAATAGTCTTTCTAAAAAACAGTCAAGCGCAAATGGCCACAACAGGCCAGCGTCTGTACCTATACATTCCAAGTGCACACATACACTTGACCCGTCGTGTGTTCCGCCGTTGGATCCTGATGTTTTATGGTTAGAAGTGATTAAGACCGAATAAAACTAAAAATATTCTTATAATTATTAGACTTCGATTTGAACAATTAAAACCAAGTGCAAATTATAATAAATTATAGTCAATATATTTAATTTTATTTCACTAACCATAATAGTCACAAGTATAATCTGGCACATCAAAACAGTAGCAACTATCATTTTCTATTCACCCCATAGGATGTATCCATTGTTTAAACATCCTGTCATAATAGAAATGACCTATATTTTTCTTTCTTATAATATACAACGAGTATAATAACACATTATTTTAGCTTCACGCAGTATCCACATAGCAAGGTAGGTAGAGGGGACCTAGTGTTGTCTAATAAGATACTTTGTAATAAGTTTCCGATTATTCACAGAATTCTGGAGGCATTATGTGTTGAGTAACAGAATCAAACGCAGCGCTTTTTCTCGACGCCAAAGAGGAGAATTTAAAATATTAAATATTTCATTTCCACCCAATTTTGCGGGTATTTACGGTACCTGTAATTTCTTTTGACTTACGTTGAACTTCTAAATTTTACCCGGTGACTGGCAAACTAGCGATTGTTATGTCAAATATCAAAATAACAATGTCATTCAAATAGACTGACTGTAAATATTTCCAATTTATTTTTTATACAAAGTTAAAGTTTCTGGTACAAAAATTAATTACAAAATGGATAAGGGTTGTATATGGAAATTCAAGGATGAAAGTTCTTTTAATGAATATACATTATTAATTCCAAGTGTCGCTGTGGGCAATGTCGGACAATTGGCCTGTGATTTGCTTATTTCTTCTTTAAACATGTTAAACATAGGATCTGTGTACAGCCCAGCACAAATTCCGGTTATAGGATATGATCCCTATAATTTAAAATCATCTAACCTTTCGATGTCTTGTGAAATATATAAGTGTCAAGCAAAGAAAATATGTGTCTTACAACTAAGATCACCATTAGTATTTAAATATGCTAAAACTTTTCTAGAAGAAGTTGTATCAACATTTATTGAGAAGAAAATCAAGGACATCATTATTTTAACTAGTAGTTTTGCTCACGAAAAAAAGCATATTCTTAGTTCCCCTTTTCGATATATGGCAAATGAAGAAAATCTTTATGTGAATAACATAAAGGCTGCAAATTTAGTAAAACATGACAGTGATAATGGTGAAGTGCACATTTTTGGTGGAGGTTTTGCTTCTTTATTATATAAAATATCTTTTGATAAGAATCTCCCTTGTTTAATGTTATATAAGTATTGTTCAGAAGGAGACAATATACCTGATGCATATGATATGGTAAAATGCTTAAACAATATCATCCCTATTTTTAATGATGAAGAGGATTTATTTACACAGTTAAAACAACCTGTTTCTTGGACTTTATTATTTGGCCGGCCACCACCACTAGACATTTACTAGCTTATAAATAAATAGTATATATAAAACAACAAAATATATACTTTTATAATTATTCAGTGTTTTTATTTTATTTAGTTCTTAGTTTACTGCTATAATTATATTGACCAGGACTTAAGATTTTTGGTGCTAGTGGTTTATTGCATATATATTCCTGGCACCCTCGGATAATTAAAGAACCAAATCAAACCATATATATAACCATGCCCATGTTTAGTTTTAGTTATTCCTAATCCCACTTTACCACATTTGTTTCTATAGTAAAGTTTATGGTTACATAAAATAATAAGTTTAACTAGATGATGCCACTTCGGGTCGCTAGTATATAGTGTTAACATCTGCAATGTTTGTACGGCTTTAATAATAATCATGAACGAATGAAAAATTATGAACTATACCAACTTTAGATTCTAGAAAATAAACTTTTTTACTTGCAGTTACAATCTCCTCATTGTTTTAACAAATTAAATAAATAACTGGTTATGTGTGAGTCGGACTCGCCCACCTTATAAAAGTTATTGAACAAAAAATTAAGTTTATAGTGTTTTTTTTTAGATTCCTATAAATTTTCACGTAATTTATATTTATTATATATGCTATAAGACGTAGCTTCGTACCAAATTTCAGGATTTCCAGTTTACGGGAAAATTTGCGGTATTAACAGATTACGTTCTTTTAATTGCGTTGGCTTAGAAGTTTGAATTTTTCACAGCTTCAAGCAACCGTATACCTGGGTATTCGATATAAATTTCAGTTCGAAACTTCCCCGGGGAAAAAGGCTCTTGACAGAGAGATGGATGAACAGACAACAAAGTGATCCTATAAGGGTACCGTTTTTTCTTTTTGAGGTACGGAACTGGAACTGGAATTTATGGTACAAAATTTGTGATTTAGGGTTTAGTTTTAAGGGTGTCGTATATCAAAAGTCGAAAACACAATACCTATAGAATCATCAATAGAAACCACAATACGTAAACAATCAAAAAATAGAGCACAGAAAATAATGATCTATGTCAACGCAAAAGATACTCTCGAGCGTTTACGTGTTTTTTTTACCTATTTTGTATGAAAATTGCTGCGTAATTTAAACCCATATGGTATTTCCCTTAATTTTTTTGCCCATTAATAAAATTTTGTAATAGAATCTTTAAATTCAAATACAGTATATTTTCTGTATATCTTTATTACTGTAAATACAGTACCACAGAACACATATACACATATACCCACAGAACACATACACCCAAATGTACAGTACATGCCGCTAGAGTCGCCGGTAAGCCAGGGAGGGAGTTACCACAGACAATAGATTTTTACATTTTTATTATGCTAACTCCACACATTCTAACAGCGTCTGTAAATAAATTAAAATTACAATTTGTAGTACATTTTTATTAACAGTTGACAAACTTAAGTTTGCGTATAGATGCACCCACAAACTTATAAGTTGTACCTACTTAACGCTGAACGAAGTGTAAATGCAATCATGAAATTAGTATTTCGTGGGCAAGTCCTTTTTCTATTTCGTCAAAAAATTTTCCTGAATAACTACATTTTTAACACATTTTTATTAGGTATAGCTGTATCAAAATATGTACCTAATACAATTTAACGATCTGGATTATTCACTTCTAATTTTTGTGTCATCATGAAACTTGGTAATACGATATTATGGTACCATAGAACTGATCTGATGATGGAATTATAAGATGGCAGATGGAACCTTAAACTGTCTACTATAGTACCTAAGCATATCGAGTTTATTCTCATTACTGTCATCTTATTAAGTAGATATGTGTTCTGTTTAAAAAGCGTGTTTTAGGTTTTTATGACTAATAAGTAATAATAATAATTATTAGTTACATCTTTGGGTAAATCGTAGATAATATCGAAAATTGTATTTATTGTGATAGTTATTTCGTAACAACTCCCATAGAAAACTCCGATGCTCAATCTGTGACTCAGCTGGTTGAGATAAGTAGCATCATTATTTATATGGAAGCGTAAAATGTGTTAGCGCTTTACTCCTCGCTGCGAAGCTTCAACCAGGGCGACGCAAGTGTTATAAATTGCCTGTTATCGTCGAAGCAATAACTCTTTTATGGCGTCATAAAAATCTTTTCTGTTGGATAAAGAGATTTCTATGAACGGACGCAAGTTTCGTGTACTGTTTTGTTGAGCATGACTATAAAAATGTTTTTAGTGGAATATTAGTATTAGTATATAGAGATTTTCTATAGAGGCACAATATTTCTTTGATATTTTACAATAAAGAATATATAAGAGTATAAAAGTAAAGTTCAAGATGTAGAGTATACAGAAAATTGACATATTTACAAAATTGATTATTGAACATTTAACATATTTTCCATACTATTGCAATGAAAACTTTTGTTGTACATATTATGATTTTTTTTATTAAATACATAAAAAATGTATACCCTTACGTCTTTGAGATATATTAAATTAGGCATGTCGCAAAAAATAGAAAGGGTTGTACCTACAGCCTTCATTAAAATTCATTGCTTTCTGGCAAAGAAAGACTTATTACGACAGACACGACCACTCTAGAATAATAAAAAAGTCCATTCAAGTCTCAGAGCTTAAAAATATAGTAGATATGTATTCAATTGAATTTCTTTAGTATTAGGTATATTATAATAGACCGATAGAAAAGCTAGAGATAAAAATATTTCAAATTGTTTCAAGTTGTCATAATTATTTTAATTTAATTATATTAATGAGAGATAATATCTATGTCCGGAAATAACTGACATCTGGTCTATTCGATTACATCGATTGTGCTTTTAAAAATGTACGATTTGGCCAAACTTGTGAAGCTAAAAATACTTACCTAAAACACCATTTTAGTTAAATGTTTAGTGTCGAAAATTACCTTACGATACTACGTATGTACATTTAATTGAAAAATACTAAAAAGAAAACCAAATTTAACCAAAAAACAAGATAATTTAATCAATTAAAGATCAATCAATCTAAGACACTAGGTTCCCTCTGCCTACCCTGCGGTGTGCGGGATACAGCGTGAAGCTGATTTATTTTATTTTATTTAATCAATTGGCTTCTTAAATTCCGTATGATTCCTATATTTATTTAATAAATTACCAGTTAAGTAAATGAAATATATTTCAGCAGACATGTCAATATATTATGAGCTAAAAAGGCCCATTCATATCCCCACAAGCGATTATTGCTTTCCCGATAACAAACGTTGATGACGAAGAGTGACGGAGCGAGCTCATTTCGGTTTGAAAAGTAGGACCGATGAAAGCTTTATTCTGGTACCACATATGGGTTTGTTCCACTTACAAGTATGTTTACATGATTTTTTTAAATTCATGCTGTATTCCACACTGTTTCAGAGAGAGAATATTATCAGAGTAGGTAGAGGAAACCTGGAAACCCAGTGTTAAAATATTTCGTTTCCACTAACACAATTCCGTTCTTTCTTTCTGCTGAATTTTGGTGGCATTTAGTGTTGGATGTGTAAAATGATCACTTAATAAACACTATTAATCTCAAGTAAAAAAAATAATTTATAAGATAACAAAATATTAAAATATTTTTTCCTTTAAATATTTTTTTGTAATTTTCCGCAACAAAACTATTCGGCTCTTCTATCCACAGTGTTTATAAACGTCTGCTGAGCAACGTGAATTTGTTTTGCTGCTTCGAAAGTTGTCTGCAAACGAAGCACGAACAAAGGTACCAGCCAGCTCTTTCTAGAGTCGACTTTGTATTACGTAGTCTGTGTAATTAGTGGAATTATAGTACAGTTAGGTAAGATTGGTTGTATTACTGTATCGTATCGAGAGCTAGTCGTTACACGACTGTTTCTGATTAAACTGAACTCTGATTATAAATTCATTATTTTTTTAATACGAGTGAATTTTTAATGCGAACATAAGTATATAATATACTTACATAATCATTTATAATATAATTGAAAACAAGCCGACCGATATAGTATCAAAATGTAATATCAAAATATATCAAAATGTATATATCAAAATGTTATCAAATTATATAAATAACGTACTTATTTATATAATTTTGCCATAGAGAACTTTTAAATTTACATTTTTCCGTGATTCAATATGTTTATTACACTATTTAAACATATATATATATCAATTTACGTATAACATAAATGTTTTCAAATAATCAGAATGGGCAGAATTAAATCAATAGAGAACGACAACATCAAAACAAGAGAAATCATATCTAGGGCGAGAATTATAAAATTTTAAAGTTGACTTACGTAACTTTATATAAGTACATCAGCTTCACGTTGTATCCCGCACTCAGCAGGATAAGCAGGGGGATCCTAGTGTTAAGACACTCCGTTCTCCACTTTCCGCCAAATTCTGGAGGCATTGCGTGTTGTGTGACGGAACTCAACGCCGCGCTTTGCCTCGACACCAGAGCGAAAAATGAAAATATACATTTTAAATAAACATTTCACTTCCTCGAATGGGGTTTGGGCACACAACCAGTCGCGTTTTCAGAAGCATTTTGTGTCCCAGTGCCCCGACTGGCCTCAGGTACTGACAGTCGTAGGAGTGTGTCCTGAATCTATAGTAACATAGATTTCATTAAAATCTGTAAACATTCAGAAATCCATAATTAAATGTTGTATTAATCTGCCAATTTGTCAAGTTTACAATGCAATAACAAGTCAAGTTACTCTCGGAGTTTCACGTCAGTTTGTGCGCGGCGTGGAAGAGTAAGCGAAGTATAATTATCACCAGTAAAACTTTTAATTGGATCGATGCTACACTTTGATCCCTTTCTATATACACGTACGCTGTACGTACATATTAGATTTATGATTAGAAAAATTATGAGGCCCTCGTGGCGCACAAGGGTGTGACTAACGCGCCGGTTGTGGATTCGATCTTCATTCGAGGGAATTAATTATTGTTTATTAATGTTTTCGTTTCTTCTCTCTGGCACCGAAAAACAACCTGCCATTGAGTTCCACCACTCGCAAGGCCTCGAAAAATTGGGGAACTGAGGGTTTGAACACTAGGTTTCCTCTGTGAGCGAGATATCTGTAGGTGTATAAATTAGAAAAAAATATAATAGACTACTTATATAATAATGTTTTTACGATCTTAAAATTTTACTAATTATATTTTTATATGTAATTATATTTTGTTGATGACAGTGGACGAGGCGAAAGAGGTATGTAGAGACCGTAGCGCTTGGCGCTCCGTTCTCTCTGACTACCCCGCTAGGGATAAAGCGTGAAGTTAAGTTAAGTTAAGTTATTTTTATATATAATGCTTAAGTTCTTTACCCATACTTAATGATGGTAGAAAGTACTGAAAATATATTAAGCTTTAAAAAAAATAGTGTTTGGAAATACTTCTTTGAAAATTTTAAAAAGTTTTCCGTTCAATTTGTCTGTTCACAGTTGTACAGTTTTATATACAAGTTTCTATATATAATTGTAAACTCTTAGGATTTTTCTTATATTTTCTAAAACTAAACTTGGAAGTAAGAATTTTATAAATTCATATACTTATATAGCAAAAAAAAAATTATATATAAATACATTATTCATCAAAATAAAGGCAAATTAGTCCATTATAGTTGCAGGATAAGCATTATCCTAGTTCCGAATCCGATTCTCTACATGTTAATATTCAAGTGGTGCGATCCGATTTGTGTTGTGGGCCCGTAATGGTCGAATTAATATTTTGCCTACACCTGTCTGGCATACGAATATATTGGATAATTGAAATTGAGGCATGGAGTTTCTATCGTGTATATATTCATCTATATCTATATATTAATTTTAAAAAAATCAGCTTCACGATGTATCCCGCACACAGCAGGGTAGGCAGAGGGAACCTTGTGTAAAGATATTACGCTGTTCTCTACCACATTTATCAGGGGGAGTTTTCTGGAGAACTGTTTGACCTGTTACCTGCCGCCGAATTTTTTAAGCGAGCATCACAAACTCAAGTATCATCCACACCATCTGGATGCGTGGCATCCACTTCCACTACTGTGCGGTTTCGTAGCAACTTCCTTTCACACGCCACTCAACTGTGCAATGGCCTATCTGCGATAGTGTTTTCAGGTCGATACGAACTGGGTACCTTCAAAAATCGCGTCTATCTCGACCTTAAAGGCAGCAACGCATCTGTAGGTCCTCTGGTGTTACACGAGGTTTATATATATATATATATATATATATATATATATATATATATATATATATATATTAATTATTTTGACGTTTATAAAATGTAATACGTAGGTAACAGATATACTCGTATATAACTACAACCCATTTTTAGATATATTTACAACTCAATTGAAGAATAATATTTATTTTGTAATTTTTAAATTTTGTAAACATATATTATTGAAAATTTAAAAAAAAATATAATACTGTACCGTTATACATGTATTATACGACTGTCGTTGATATAAATTGCTTTTTTCTAAGACTTCCATTACGTTTCAACTTAACGAGCGTCAGCTTTTTATTTGGTCTGGACTTATCGCAATCGAACCCCTCTATTTTTAGTACGAGACCGTCAAAGAAGTAGTTTTTTTTGGCAGTAAATAGATGGTATAAAAATTTATAAAAAGTTTAACTTTAATCTTCATTTTCCTATACTGTTTAATATGGTTTATTGTCTGTAACGTTAAATGGCTTTCAGTTTTTTTAATATGTGTTGAACGGTAATAAAATATATAAGTTTTTCAACGTTAAAAATTCCTTAAAAAAATTATACGGGAAAGGGACTATTTGAAAATCGTTTTAATATTTATATTAATAAAAATAGACGTTGGGTATAATATTTAATTTTTATAATGTTTCTAATAATCAGGATTCACAAAATTAAATCGAACTAACTACATATATTGTATATGTACTGCCACTCAACAAGCAATACCTTTAGAAGTATCTAAGCATTTTTTTCTCTTTCATTCATAAGGAGTAAAGCTAAAAAAGAACTGCATATATGACCTGCCTAATTCTATATTCAGCATTGAGTTAACAAGGTCAAAACCAAGTCATTCACCACAGTTAGCACTACGGCTCTACGAAGTTGTTACAAATGTTGTAACTTATACCGGGTCTAGGAGTGTCACAGTTCGTGCAGCGAACGTTGAACAAGCGTAATTAATGCCGGTTCGAGCTTAGTTCAACTTTTAATTGCATCCATGTAATGTTTCATGTTATATATTAATTTGAACATTATTGGGGTCTGTGCGTCAAAAGATAAAAACGAAACTCTTGTAGGATCTTTTGGTACCTAACCCACCGCTGGGCTGCGTCTATCAAAATTAAGGGAGTGGGCCTGGTACTTATTTTGGACATGGCGAGTGTAGCTTGGGGCGCTCTTTTCAAAACTTCTATCTTATGGGTTTCCCTACAATTTATGCAAGTGGATCGCCGCTTTTTCACTAGGTTTTTGCTAAGAATGAGAGAATAAGTGAACGTTGGCCTCTCCCAAGGCTACGCGCTATCCTCTACACTGTATCTTCGAAAACATATACAAATGCCGAAATAAACTTGTGTCTTCACTTGTATGTGGGATACATACAACTTGGGTCCATTCAAAAAGCGTGTCTATCTCCACCTTAAAGGTCGGCAATACACCTATAGTTCCTCGGGTGTTGCACAGGGTCGCGGCCGGCGTCACTCATCATCGGGCGACCTGTACGTTCGTTTGCCTTGCATTTTTCTATAGAAAAAAATCATTTTGTTTCACGTTACTTATTGACCAGACCAGACAAAATTGCGTGGAGGTATCAAACTGAAATTAATATCAAATATTCAAATGTAAGGTCCCTTGGAGCAAATAAAACATCAAGCATCTATGTAGACGCAATCAAAACATACGAGCATTTATCTATCGTTTTTGCTGTATTTTATATAAAATTCGCCGCGTAATTAAAACTACTTACTTGCCGTACGGGTACTTGCCGTGAGCCTACAGCAATGGAATTTGGTACGAGGTGAAAATTTACGATTCAAATGAAGGAGAAAATCCAAAAAAATGTAAATTTATAGATATTACATAAAACAAAATCCGACTCACACTTGAAAAATAAATTCTATTGAAGTAGCTAATTAAACAAACAAGCTACTAAATGTAAGACTAGGATTATCCTTAGTACATCATACGTTTTGTAACTTTCCTCAAATATTTTAAATGCAATCTTCGTTTGTTCAAGTTTATTTAAATTGATAAAGATTCAATATATCTCTCATATATATCTATCATAATTAAAATTTAAATCAAAAGTTTTTTTTCTTCGAAACTTTATTCGTTAAATATATAAATAAGTATTTCGTAACTCATTCGATTAAAATCTTCAAATTTCGGTTCGATATAAAACAAAAAATAAAATAATTCTTTTTTCACTGTTCCACTTTACTGTACACTATATTGAATTTGTAGCTTGTGGGTTGCCTTTATTTAGAGACAAACAATTAAAATTTAAAAGGACTTGTGTCCAAAAATATAATAAAACACATTTTCATATGTTCAATTATATATTGGTCACAGCCTGTTCCAATTATTTTATCAAAGAAACTTTTTAGAATGAATTCAGTGTTTCATTGATGTCTTAATTTATTTTCATATTTAAAGTTTATTTTTAAAATACACCATAGGTTTTTAGAGAAATGTGTTAATACCACGTGGAGCATGAGCACAAGCGTATGACTGTGAGCGCGAAACGTTGTGGGTTCGCTTCCGACTCTGGGAGATGGTATATTTATTATTTTCATTTCTGCGCTCTGGTATCGAGGCAAAACACGGTTTTGAGTTTCGTCACTCAACATGCAATGCCTCCAGGATTGCGCGCAAAATGGGGAACGAAGTGTCTTAACATTTTTTTCCCCTGTCTACTCTACTGTGTGTTGGACACTGTAACACAAAAATTAAGTATAGTGAATGTCCAATAAATATAGCAATATATTGCAAAATTTTTAATGTTAAATAATTTAGATATAATCTATAATTAAAACTTTTCTGTTGTTGGATTGGAATTGACAGACGACGCACTGCCACAACCATTGGTCATAGAGAAGTGAAATTTTGTTTTTAAGTTCTCTGAGGACGGTAAAAGAGGATTTTTTGATTTCTTCGTAGGAATCTACGAAAGCGGAAAAATTATGACTAAAAATGCCAATACATAAAGTATACAGGTAAATTTTATATTTTTACAAATGAAACACATAATACTTAGATTTTTAATAAGAACAAACACTATGGAATTAAAATCTATATTAAAGTGACTAAGATCTAGACACGTACACAGGACACATGCTCGCAATCATAAGATCATCAATCGCTACGAATTAATGTAGTAAATCACTGAGGGAAAGTGAGCAAATGACTGCTATTATCTAATGTCTGATAAACAGCCCCGAGAAAGGACATTCATATAGGAAAATTGCTAATTAATATATTTACCCCTCTTCCATTCTCATATTACACATCTTTTATCCAACGCTAATTATATGTAAGTGCTTACCTGTATCTACTATAACATATATTTTTATTGATAAAAATAATTAAAAAGCTATTTTTATATATTAATCTAATATATATATAAAAAAGATATAATATATAAAAAAATAAATATAGATTATATCATTGAATACTTCTTGGTTTCACATATTATAGAGAAGATGTATAAACAATAAAGAAAATGCTCCACACCATTGCTGGGCAATCCACCGAGTGACAGCTTGTTGCCAATAACATGATATTGATAAACCAAGTTACATTAACGATATATATAATAATACATAGAGTTCTACTACTTGTGTCCTAGGAAAAAATATATAAGTTTTTATAAAGAAAAACAGCAATGAGAGTGAAACAAAGAATTAATCTCGTTCATTGAGATGATCGCGAGAAAATAAGAACAACCGTCGGGCTTTCCAGCATCTCGTCCGCTCCGGCAGTCGCCTCTCTGACGTAGCTGTAGACGCTACGCGCTCAGCTACGTCGTAGCGCTTGGAATCTACGCGTTTATTCAATTGTATACAAATCTTTTGTTTATTTTAATAATTGTGTAAAATATTGTTTATGATATACATTTTTTTCATAACTAACGGAATAACAATTTAAAAGGTAAAAGACAAAGCCTTTTTTTCTTCTAACGTTTCTTTTAATATTCGTGTTATTGTATGATATCGTAATTAGTATTGATTTAAGTACAGATAACGATTGTTTTTTATAACAACCTACGAACATAGTATTTGTCTTTGTATTCTACTATCAACATTGTATCATTCTAGATTTCATATTTTTTCTTTTGTTTTGTTGATATAGTTGTATAAACATAAGCTGCAATTATTTATTTTCCTAATAGAAATAAAACAATATAATACATAAAATTTTAATTATTGAATAAAATAAATACATATATATATATTTTTATTAATACATAATAAAAAGCTAAAAGATTTTTGTAAAAAAGCGCCGAGGGAGCTTGGGGAGCAGCTGATTAAACCAAATTAGCTTGCAAAATGTTCCAATTTCCTAAACAAAAGAAACGATTAAGTAAATGTTAGCACTTCAGCGATTTTCTACAATACTGCGCGTTGATGTGAAAATTATTCACAATTGTTTTTCAGACAACCAAATAAAATTCTTTAAGTGAATTGAATAATAAACCTCTATAAGAGACTGAGTGTAATAGAAAAGTGCCAATGAAAACAATCATGTTTTCTTTGTTGTGGATTTTAAGTATCCTTGCAATGTTCGTTGTGGACGTGCAAACTGGTACTTTACAGCAAAAAGGTGAGTTTTCAATTCCAATCCAATATCTAGTTCTAATTATTTAAAATATCTAAAATCAGCTTCACGCTGTACCTAGTGTTTTAGACACTCCGTTCCCTACTTTCTGCCGAATTCTGGACGCATTGCGTGTTGAGTGG
>DWAN01002149.1:0-15815 GCA_018230445.1 Heliconius hewitsoni
ATATATATATATATATATATATATATATATATATATATATATATATATTATAGAACTTATCTTATTAATTTCTTATTATTTAAAATAATTTATTTATTTTTAACTTTCTCATTTTAGTTATTTTTTTTTACTTCAAGCAGAATAGAATTCCATATATAAGTCATGGCACTGCCTTCATAAATTTAGTAGTACAAAATGATCAGCGATATTTAAATTTAAGTCATTTATATTATTAATGTAATATACACTATCTCAGTTTTAATTTAAAATAATAAAGTATCATTATTTTGTTTTGCTTTTAAACATCAATTATTTTAACTTAAATTGCTACTTTTTTATATTATACGTGTGTTTAACTGACTAACTGTATAAAAACTGAATAAGCAACCGTTTCAATATAACTTTTGCTTAAAACAGCACATTGTATGCCTTAAATATTATAGATCCTTGTAAATTGCTAGAAAAAACTTATTGTTTTGTAATAATATTTTAAAATTAAGGGTAGTCTATAAATTACGTCACGAATAAAATGTTTTTTTCTTATCTCGCGTGACGTCACATATTTTACAATACACTTGGAAATTATTCAATTCAAACATCAGTTTTGAAATTACGTTTGTACTAGCGACCTATATATTTTTCAGCTTCACGCTGTATCCCGCATGTAGCTATGTAGGCAGAGGGAGCCTAGTGTTAAGACACTGCGCTCATCACTCTCTGCCAAATTATAGAGGCATTGCGTGTTCTGTGGTGGAATTCAACGCCACGCTTTGCCTCGACACCAGAGCGCAGAAAGAAAAACATTAAATATTTAATTTCTCGAGTGCGGATAGAACCCACAACCTGTAGCGTTGAACGTTCAGCCCTATTAAATATGTTTATTTATTTTATATTTATATTCATATAATAGCCAATAAACATAAAATATTTAATTAAATTGTAACCTATGTGTAATTCTGTATAAGCTATATTACTGTAAAGGTTAATCTAAATCACTTCAGTAGTTTTTGCGTTAAATTGGAACAAACATCCATCCTAACAAACTTATATTCATATTTTTAATGTTAGGGGTAGGACGAACTATTATATATTGTGTGTGACGTAATTTATAGATGACCCTCTTAGATTAGTTCTGGTTAAATGAACAAGTAAATTATCAGAAACTTAATTTGTAACTAAATGAAATTTTGCATTTATTCGCTTTGGTAACGAGGCAATACACGGAGTTGAGTTTCGCCACTCAAGAACGTGCAATGCTCCCGCAATTCAATGGAAAGTGTCTAGACGCCGGGTTCCCTCGTGTACACTGCTATCTGCGGGATACAGCGTGAAACTAAAAAGATATATAATATACAGGGTGGAACTGTCAGCACCACTTTAAATAAACCATAACATCGAAAAAAGAATCCTACGTCTAAACTGTAGAGTTATCTTGATTAATGTCTTTAGGTATGGGCTTGAAATATTTTACCCGATATGCTGTTTCCGTAAAAGGAGCGCTGCCTCTTCCACCCTGTATTAATGTAAAAAAAGATTTACAAGTAATAGTATAAATATTGATAGCGTTTACATAGTGGAGGTATCAAACAGTATGAGTATCTACATAGACTTTGTTATATGGGATAGGGAAGAACTGTAGATAGCCATACGTAAAGAACAGAAAACAAGGCCAAGGCCATAAAAGGCCATTCATTCTGAGAGTGTGGTATGAATAATGATTTGGAAAGTTGGAGCTTTTAAGACTAGTCGTGGGTTCGATATTAAAGCAAAACGGAAAAAGGTATTGTGTTTTTATTAACCTTTTATACTATAATATTTAGTTAAATATTTCTATATATACTACCGCAAATAATGTGTCTTGACAAGGTTTTTTCTGAGATGCCTATATGGAAAAATGTTATTGAACTAATATTTTTATTACATTGACTTAACACGCGGGTATACATTTTATATAGAGAAATATTTATATTTCAATTATTTTCAATTTTCCACTCCGGCTAGACTAATCGCGGCGTTGAGTTTCGCTACTCAACTCGCAATGTGTTGAAAAGAGTAGGACAGTGGAGAATGTAGTTGCTCATCACAAAATTTTGTCTCGCCAAAAATATAATAAAACCATTGGAGAAGGATTTTAAATGTTTATTTTGCTACATAAAAAGTTGTTTTTGTCTATTTTTAGTACTTTAGAGTTACGAAGTTTCCATACTTGAAAGATATTAAAATTATGGACAAAATTGTTTACATATGTTTTTACTTTATATTTTATTAATGCTATAAAAATAAAATAATAGGGCTGTTAAACCATTATTGGCCTAGCCCATTAAGATACTGTTCTCCACTTTTCAACCAATTTTCGAGATAATGCATGTCAAATGGCGGAACTCGACGCCACGCTTTGCTAGAGCAATGAAATAAAAGTAATTAATTCTTTCCTGTGAGAATCGAATCCACAATCGTGTTCACAGTTAAACGCTGTGCCGCTACGACATAAGTAACGACGGTTTCTATACTTTACTACTTTTGCTATTATATTTAAAGAATCGATAAAAAATGATAATAAGTAGGTAAGATGCTTTCAAGCTTTTACTTATCATTATAGTGATAGAAAAATTCTAAATTTGATTGAATTTATAATACTGATAAATACAATGTACAATTACTGAGAGAATATGTACCGTGTGATTACTGAGAGGCGTCTGTTTTCATAATGTATTGACAATTTAGATGTTAACCCACGCAGCAGCTTTTACTATTTATGAAATAAATATATGTAAGATACAATGACTTTTATTTTTTATCCAAAGTAATTGAATAATTAAAATATTTTATTTAATTCTCTGTGGTAACTTTGAGAAAAAAAAGTAAGAAGGATTTTTTAAGGTTAATTAACAAATAAAGACAATTTTATAAACTAAACTATATGTGGCTATCCACCGACTCGGAGGATAGTTACATTATGGTGATTATAATAAGACTGAGTTAAAATAAATTGCAAAGTGATCCATCACTTTGTTTTATGTAAGGTTAGCAATGTTAATTTTTAAGTTGACGCCGTATTCCGTATATAGCGGGCAGTCAGAGAACTTAGGTTGAGGCACGCTGTTCTCCACATTCCGCTGAATTTGCAATTCTTGACACCAGGAAACCAGGAACCACAACTGTTACGTTTAAAGTACACGTTGTGCTAATGCGACACGATGGTTCAAACAATATTTTTTTTAAGTAACTGTAATATCATTAAGCAATACATAATTTTACAGATAGAAGGTGATCGGGGTTTTCTACGCAAGATATTTTTATTTATTTTTATAATATAGTGTTATGGTATAAATACGCTTTATCTGGTAGCTATTTCTGGTAGTTATTTATACGCAGAGGGAAGACAAAAGTGTTAAGACACTCCGTTCCCCAATTTCTGCCAAATTCTGGGGGCATTGGGTGTTGAATGGCAAAAATCAACGCTACGCTTTGTCTCGCCACCAGAGCGAAGAATTGGAAATATAAATTTAGATAAATATTTGACCTCCTCGAGGTGGGATCGAACCCACAACCAGTCGGTTTTACAGTCACACTTTGTGCCCCTGCGCCACGATTGCCCTCAATATTATATAGCTGTACATTAGTCCTGGACAATATATTTTTATTTACATTGTCCCTAAAGTAGAGGAAATATTTAAAATATTATCTACTAATTAATGCACCGTCGATACTATCTAACCTAATCTGACCCAAATTTCAACACATCCTTAACACATAATAGTGTATAATTGTTATATAATTATACAAATAATGTTTCAAAGCCACGCGTCGACGGTTAGAAAGGAATACATTCCTTATTTTGAAGCACTTAAGGAGTATTTTCTAATATTTTAATACGAATTGAGAATATATTTTCATGATTGTGATGCGCGGAAGAACACTAACCTCGCGAGTTGAATTTCGATGTATTTTGACTTTCCCTCGCGGGTATATTCTGATTGATTGATTTTTAGTGTATTTTTTTTTATTTTCAACTTTTAATCGTTGTTATCACAGGGCACCTTTTGTTGAGACAACCTCTTCCCCGCTTTTAGCCCAAAGACTAATAAATAACAAAGCGCGACGTTGAGTTCCGCCACTCAACACGCAATGCCACAAGAATTCGGTGGAAAACGGAAGTACTTAATGGATAACGGAGTGTGTGAACGGACACAAGTTTCCTCTGCTTACCCTGCTATGTGCGGGATACAGCGTGAATCTAAAAATATGTAAATAAAAACGTAGCATCAGTATTGTCTGCACTACGTCCTAAATCCTAAATTGTATTTCTTGGTTTTCTTTTCATTCTTTTCTTAAGAAATAATATATTATATTTAAAGAGAACAAAGCGTCTTAAAACTATGTCCAACCCTATCTACCCTACTACATTGGGTAGATGCGTAAACCTAAGGAAATAGTGATAAATAGATATCATTTATACAATAATTTAAACAACAGTTAAGCCATTACAGAATAATCCTGTCCAATTATTTGTACTGCAACCCTACATTATATTAGGATGCTATGATTTAACGCATCCAGTCAGTTCAATTGTTCTAGCTACGTAGCACGATGAAGGCACCTGTAATTGTGAGTACCGTATTGATTTTATATACATAAAAGAATAAAGTGATAAGTGTCTCCGTTTTCCGCTTTTCTCTCATTTCTGCATTTCTCTCTTCCAGATTGGAAAAATGATAGTGAAATTTGAACTCATTAGCATCCTTGACGTTGCGAGATTAATGACGGAAGCCTTATTTTTTTAAACTAATTATTCGGAAAATCTAGGATTGAACCCATTACCATAACTACTGTTTAGTTATGGTAAACACTTTCCAAATGCGCTACAAGGACATATTAATAAGAACTAGCGTTTAATTCATTTTCACTAATTCGAAACATAATAAATAATTACGTAATAAATATATACCTATATTTTTAATTGGTTGCACCATTTAATGAACGAATATAAATAGGAAAACGGGGGATGTAGTAGCATTGTTCAGCTACATACCACAGAAACTATACCTTATGTAATCATTTATAGTCGAATTTGTACGGAACCCACAACCATCACGTATATAGTCAACCATTTCCCCAATGCACAAATATGGCACTATCATTTCTAATATCTCAATATTTCAGATCATCCTCATAATAACCTTCCAAATGGCAACAGCTACAGTAACATTAGATAAAATCACGGAAAAAGTTCAAGCCGGATTAAAAACTTTAAAGGAGAAAACAGTCACTAAGCTCCATAAACTAAAAGAGAGTATTGATTTGAGAAAATTGCATCAATTGGACGTCCTACATTTATTACCTTATGCGCATAAACACTATGTACATGAGCACTACTCTAAGAAGACGCCACTAGTCGTAGATCAACATCAGGTTGAAAGGTTGAAGAAATATTTCGAGCCACACAAGCCAGCTGTGCATTACCACCATTTAGAGCATTACGGGCATTTTTAGATCATTTTGGCCTATAATTGAGATGAAATATATTTCAATTTAAGATTTATTTATTAAGCTAATATTTTGCTGACAATGATCTATTTCCATAAATGTGTAAAGTTTCGTTATCTGAAATTAAATCTAGCGTTTTGCGTGATACCTATTCATATAAACTTTCAACTTAAAATAATAAATCTTTTTTATGATTTTTTACGTGTTTGGTAGAAAAATAAGGGTCTTTGGCTTAATACCAGAAAAATATAGCACACTTAGTATAAAAGTGATTTATCTCAAAATATGTGATTTTATTTAAAATTATCAATTAAAAACATTTTCTTTCTCGCGAGTTATTTTGATGGGTACAATGTGTAATTTGTTGGCACAGTATATTTTTTGGGTTAAAGATGTATAAAATAAAAAATAATGAAAAGCGTAAGGGATAAATGGGTATAAATATGTCATTAAATATTTAGAATAAGATATATAAAATTTTCTACTGTGTATGAAACTGTAATATAAGAACAAAACATTTGTCGCGTGGTTTTTTTTACGTAAAAAAGTAAATTGTTTTTTTTTAACATAATTATTAAGGAGAAGGGACAAGATAGTGGTTTGGAAGACATACTTCGCTTACGAAATTCTATATTTTCTATTTATTTAAAATCATATTTAAATAACTAAACTAATGTTAAATTATAAGCCTTGTGTAAATATATAATATTAATTGTTTACTTCCATTTAAACAATAATTTAGTACAAAATTCACATTATATTTTTATATGATTGTTTTTAAATAAAAATCTTTTATAATACTATAAATATTTTATTGTTAAATACACATTATCATAATTAAATAATTATTATTCTAGCATAAAGATTTAAAAATATATTTCCTTGGTATATTTAATAATCCAGGGCATAGACTTTACATTGACAAAATATTACGCTATTGACTGTTTCCTCATATCTCGATTAATTTACTTAAAATAGGCACTTGTTAAAGAAATCCAACACAATTGATCAAATTAGTAAAATAGAAAGTACATAAAATTAAACATCTCGCAAATAAGATTTACATTAATAATAGAAATAGCCACAGATTATTAAACCAGCAATATAAATAAAACAATACTAAACAACAATAACAACAATTAAAACTCAAATAACCGAATAAGAACTTCACTGCTCAATCCCTAAATTTAACAATTTATCCAATACATCAGAATTATTTTTATAATCGTCCAAGCCTTGTTGAAATTCACCGAAATCATCTTTTGTATCAACCAAGCCAAGCTCTGTCAGTAAGGTCAAATTGTCACTGTCATTTTTGACATTTGAGCTATCAATATCAACGTCAGTGTCAGCTGTCAGATCCGGCAGGAGTCGCTCGTCGTTTTCGTCTTTGTCTTTGCTCTGTCGTCGGTTTATCACTTTGACAGGTTTGTCGTCGTCCGACAGGTCGTGGTACTCGTGTATTTCTTTGCCGTATTCTATTTCTTCGTCGTCATCTTGGCTGTCCTGTAAATAAATATTTTATTATTGGTTTACGGTTTTAAATGTATATTGATCTATTTACCAGTGGCACAGGGCCTGATTGTAAGCGAGACGGTTGCGGGTTGACTGGTTGTGCTGGTGGTTTACTGTTCGGGACAATTAATTATTTTATTAATAGAATATTATTTGCTCTATTGCTCTCCATTGCATTGCTCTATTAATAGAATAAAGCGCAGCGTTGAGTTCCGAGGCGGAAAGGGAGTGTCTTAATAACGGATTTCCTTTGCCTACCCTGCTATTTCAGGATACAGATTTAAATGAAGTTAAAAAGTTAAACATACCTTCCACGTTCTACATACTATTAAAAAAATAATCTATTTGTAACATTGGAAATCTAGTGTTATGACACTTCAACGCGCATCAACGCTAAACGCCACACATTGTTTCACCATGCTTAATTTCATGAATACCTTTAAAACGCAACCACTGTTAAAATTAGGAAAACGGACCGTCGAACACAAAAACATAAAATATTTGATAATAATAAATAATAAAAAATCCCCGACACAAAAAGCTCTAAAAATTTAAAAAACGACTAAAAAAGAGCTGATAATCTTCAAACAGCTTTACTTATTTTTTTGAATCATGAAAAAGAATACTCTCGTTTTTATGTTAGAGAAAAAAATACCACATCGAAATCGGTTCATCCGTTTGGGAGCTACAATACTACAGAAAAACACATACACAGGCAAACTTACAACACACCGCCGCACTCGCGGCGCTCAAGCAGTATCACTTACTTGTATAATTTGCATTGTAGATTTGTATTGAAAAGCATTTTGTGAGAGATCCACTTCAACTGGGAAGAGAGTCGCATTCTCCTTTAGATGTTCCATTGTTTCACTTGAAGAATAAAAAAATTTTTTTTTAAGACTTTGACTCAGCTACCCTCTCACTCAGAGTTAGCCGCCAGACGCAGCACAAGCGTGGGTGTGGGAACACGTCAGGTTGTGGGCTTAATTCCCATTCGAGGGAATTAAACGTTTTCACATGTGTGTGTGATGGAATGGATCTACCGTCTCTTACTTTCTGTTCTTTATTTGTAGAACAATACGGTCGACAAGTCGTGGCCGCCATACAGTACTCACTTTAAATAAACAGCCAATCCCTGTATGAATCTTCTTAATTGATAAGCGACATCTTGAGTCTTTTTATTATCAAGCAATTCCAGTTTAACTAGGACATCCGATCTCAATCTTGCAAATCTGTTTCTAGCTTCTTGACGACAACGGAGTATTAGCCTGAAACGTGTTTAGTAAAGCTTTAATGTTAATTTAATTTAACAAAACAAATTTTTATTGTTAAATAAACGTCATAAATAAATAACTCTAATTTTTGACTGTAAATGCAACGGTTGAACGTTCGATTTGCACTCTGTGGAAAAAAGCATGGCATTGAGTTCCACTACTCGTTCCGAAATTAGGCGGTGCAAGGAGTGGAGTGTCCTGACACTGGGTGCCAAGAGGCAAGATACAACATAAGGTAAAAAAAAATAAAACAAGCAAAAATAATCATTACCTATATTCATAGTTCCCAGTTTCAACTCTGTACAAAGGCTCTTGCAACGCATTGTACCCGTATTCTTCATCATCCATTTCCTTTACTTTCAAACAATACGATAGATATTCAAATTTGGTGTCGGCGTACTTGCGTATAGTTAGTTTTGTGTCTGGTATAGCTTTATTTAGGTATGTGCCCATGTCCGCTAAAATCTGTTCAAGAAATTGTACCTATATAGTTTTAAACTGCGGCGGATTTTAACGCCGAGCTTTCTTACCAGAGCTAGGGAATAGAAATAATTTAACCTCCGAGTGGATATCGAACCTCACTACCATCCCATTCAAACTCAGGCGCATTCCCACTGCGTTACTATCTCACTTATTTAATATATTATAATTATTTAATAGCTTATTTAAAGCTTTATATTTAATTTTATTCTTATATACTCTTACACAAATAATGGACATTTTTACACGCCAATGCTTATATATGTGGGATGGGAATACATAACCACATCTTATTTTGAAAATAAATGAAATAGAAAAACAACTATAATATAAAAAAAAACTAACCGGTTTCAAAGTCTTCAACATTTTGATACCATCTCTTTCCAACAATCTATGATATTGTCCAAATTTAGTGAAAGCTTCCGAAGCTCTCGCTTGAGGCTCTCTTACGCCGATGGACGCGAAAATATCACCCAATGATTTATACGTTTGAAGTAAATCAAAATAAGATTTTAACATTCTGTAGACAACAATAGTATAAGTTATTCGTCACGTAGAAAATTATGATACTTTTTTTTAGAAATCATACAACTTTTATGGTAGCAGAGTAGTTAATTCGAAAAGACGCGGGTTCAAACCCCGCTGTGCTAATAATATATTTTTTGTCTGTTTTAATATACTACAGAACCAATTAACGCGTATAATACGCGTTGCCATCGCAACGTAATTGTCATTATACCAAAGCGTATATTGTAAACATAAAATGTTGTTAAAGTGTGTTATAATTGTTTATTAATTTAATGGTTTTTTTCAGTGTCACCATTCAAGACGTTACACTCTTATATTTTTTGTTGAATGGCGAAAAGGAACGCAGTGTTATATCCAATCTCATCTCGGATTAAGATAAAAAATTACAAATAATAATAAAGCTTATACATCAATATAACACATAGGTTACAATTTATGTAAAGATGTACGGTACGAACTATCCCCGCACACAGCTGGGTAGGCAGAGGGAACCTAGTGTTAAGACCCCTGCGCCACAACTGGACATATTATTTTGAATCAAAATAACTAAAAAAGTAAAAAAAAAACTAAACCCAAATACCTTTTAGCGTGTTCAACCAATCGCTTATAAGTATTTTCAGTTTCCCTCATCTCATTTAGTTTCGCGACTAAAGTATCGTTACACAAAATGGCGCGGGAGAGACCTAACGCATCTGCCGTTCCAGTCGACATGTTTTCCACTAATCTATGCTTCATTTTCTTCATTACAATATCTAAAGACTTCCCTTGTTTAGGATCCGCGTGGAGTTTGTTGTAGTTTATAGTCACTTGATCCTAGAAGTAGAAATTTAAAGAGTTCTAGAAAACTAGTAGAAAGAATTGAATTTATTTACTATACGCTGTATTCTGCATACGACAAGGTAGATAGAATTTAGTGTTAAGAGATTATTTTCTTTTACTCCGCCCAATTTTCAAGGCAATAAGTGTTAAGTGGAACTCAACGCAGCGTTTTATCTTGTAGCCAGAACGAGAGAATGAAAAAAGCTCATAAGCTCATAAGTAGAGTGGAAGTTGAACCTACAAACATCACGTTTACAGCGCACGGTCTATTGTTTTATTTATCTGCATATGAAAATGTTTTTGTAAAATGGTCCATCATGAAGTTGATAATTGGGATCTCGAAAATTCGTCGGAAGTGGAGAGTGGAGTGTCTTAACACTATGCGAGAAGCTAAAAAATATCGATTAGTATTTAAAAAATTACACCAATATGAATGAACATTTGTATTTACGTTTTCTCAGAAATTATGGTATTTCTACACTGATTTAATTATGATAAAAAAAAATACATAATAATAGTTAAAATCTATTTGGTATTTGAGATATCTTAGATTTATTGTTACCTTTGCAGATTGAATCATTTTAGCAACTTCGACTTTCGTTTTGCCTTTTACCGTCTGTGAGTTCACTCCTACCAGCTCGTCACCACTCTGTAGTGTGCCATCTTTAGAAGCTGGTGTATTGTCAAATATCTAAAAAAGAAAGTGGCTATACCTAATTATATAACATAATCAATGCTTTTAGTAGCTTCGTCTGCATCTAATCTAATCGATCAATATTAGAAAATCTTGCATCGTGTATTTTGAGACACTTGCAATTCAATTTGCTATAAAAGTTTATTTCACTCCATATCCCGCAAGCAGCAGGGTAGGCAGAGGAAACCCAGTGTTAAGACACTCCCTTTCCAACCTTTCGCCAAAATTCTGGAGGCATTGCGTGTTGAGTGGCGGAACTCTACGTCACGCTTTGCTTCGACACCAGAGCGAAGTAACGCAAAAATATTAAATATTTCATTTCCATGTGCGGGATTTCAATCCTCAACAAATAGCGTTTATAGTCACACGTTTGGTCGCTTGCGCTGCGACTGTTCGCAATTTTGATCGAACTTTCCAGTGTAGAAAATACTCTACTACATCTGAAAAAGAACTATATACAATATGATTTCGCCATTGCTCGCGAAGTTGATGCGAAGTTGAGTTGAAGAATGACCTCCTTGACAGTTTGGCCGCGTTAGTGATTCTACTTAAATATTAAACTGAATTTAAACCGATCCACTATTTATATTGAATCTCACTTTTATAAGCGTTATCCACGTGGTCTATTGGAAATAACAATAAAAAATAAATCATGTAAAAATATAGGCGACGATGTAATGATTTAGCCCAAAGCCATCCTCAATAAATAGACTATCTACCTAACCAATATAAAAATATCTTTTAAATTTGAATTCACTGTTCCAGCGTTCTTAAGCTTTATAATATTAGTATAGACATATAGAATTTTGTTAATAACCTGTACAATATATAAACATGGACATAGTGGCGCCCCTCCACCAATACTGATTCCGATTAGATTTTTCTCGTCCTTATTTAGTACAACACTCCCAGAAGTAACCGTCATTCCCCTGAAATTTAAATGTTATAGTTCTATAACATAAAAGTGTATATAAAATATACCTTCAGCTTCGCGCTATATCCCGCATAAAGCAGGGTAAGCAGAAGGAATCTAAGAGAGTGAGGAAATAAAAATATTTTAAATAGATATAATCAATCAATCATTCCTCTGGGTAGGGATCGAACCCACAACCGTCGCGTGTAAAGTCGTTATATGTATACATTGTGCGACTGTGCCACGAAGGCCTAACAACCATACTAAAAACTTTATAATGTTGTTTGAATGTACTTTTATAAATTTTGCCTAGTTAATTATAATAAAAAATGTCATAAGGATTAACCTACATATTTTAGAATCTTTACACAATTTTGTATTCCAGAATCTATTAGGAAAAATCAATTAATATTTGATATCTTTATTCATCATTATTTATGTCCATTACAAAACTGAAAGGCCTGCAGACCCGAATTCGAGATATTACGGGTTCAGCGGAATTCAAAGCCGCGTTTCGTCTTACCGGACTGGGGAAATTATAAAATGTCTACCATCGAGTTTGGATCGAACTCAGTACCATTGTGGTACAGTTAGTCGCTGTTACATTGTACAACGATGGCCTTTACGGCTGTCATACTTATTATCCTCTCGATCTGCCGTATTTTCTTTTAAAAGAAAATACGGCAGATCGATCGATCGATTCTATTAATAGAATCTTATCCTATATGATCGGTTTAAATAATAAAAATCTATATTTATATAAAGAGACTAGTTTATATCTAGCTTAATTACTTATAACACTCTATGTAAATTTTAAATTAGCCACTACATATTATAGTTGTTTACGATAGGAAATAAAACACATTTAGCATAATAACATTAAATTTTTATTAATAATAGGTATACAAATACACGAACTACTGCTACTACGAGATGTTTTATAGAGATATTTTTCATCAAGGCTCTTTTAATTTAGTATATTTCGTAGTTATCTCATAGTCAAAGTTTCACGATATTGTCATCGACCTTTGCCCAATTACGGATTCCCGTAAAATATGATTTTAGCGAAAACTAGAAAAATTGGTAAATTAAAAAAGTGTTACCTTTTCGATCCACGTAATATATTCTTGTAGGTCATAAAAGTGGTATATGCTTAGAGATTTCATGAAATTGACAATTTTAAGATATGACCACGATATATACAAAAATGAAGGGTGCCAAAGGATTAATTCTACATTATTTTTTGCCAAAAAGAGGTTACGTAATAATTTTTATTTTTATATATATATTTTTATAGCGTATAGCACAATAACATTTGAGCATATTTATATTTACAAAAGCTAAAAAGTATTTAAATCTAAAGCAATATTAAATGTAACATCTTAATAGCATGTATTTATTTTTATTCCATATTTAGCAGGGGAGGCAGAGAACACGTAGTGACGAAACATTCCGTTTTCCTTTATACTATTTCTTTTCTCATAATTATACAAAAAGACTGTCGTCTTAATTACAATTAAAAATACTTGTACTATACATAAATAACCATAAGAAAAGGGTATTAGCATTGTAAAAAATAGTTTTTTGTGTAAATGTTAACGTAAATACTTACATTAAATTTTGATGTTGTATCTGATATCTCTCTTGCCGTAAATCATTGAAAATGCAGTCACTATCGTCAATAGCTTCTGTAATTTGTCTCAAAAATGGTCTAAATGTTAAGAGATTGAAAATTTGTTAAGAGAAAATCTATTAGATTATTTGTTGGTTGAAATTTAGAATTTTTTTTTTTAATAATAATTAAAAGTGTTCAGGCTAAGCGTAGTCCCCTATTTAAAGTGGAAAATAAGAATTTGATAGGTATGTATATGTAAAACTAGTAAAACTATACACGTACTCGAGGTAGAGAGTAGAAAATAATTCATAAATTATTTTTATTTATTGGTGAATGGCTGGTTTTACATATTTTTAATTACATATTTAAATTTATTTAATTTATCACTTTTTATTTTAATTTAGGAGGGACTAAGCAACAAAAATATCACACTTTAAAAGTACTTACTCATTCGAAGATTCTTCGACACCATGGTCAATATTTTCTTCGGTTTTCATTATAGCACTGTATATTATATTTATGAATTATTTTATATAAGAAAAAAAAGGTTGAAACAATTCAATGATTTTTTTGTATTTTTTTATTTACTTACCCGTCGTCGACAGATATAGATAAAGCAGATTTAGAGTTTCCAATTTTTGTGTTGCTATATATAAAAATATAATTAATTTAACATTAAGATTTTTATATTATTATTAACAATGCAGCATTTTTTATAATTTTTTATGTATTGATATAGTTTATAATTCCGATAAATTTAACCTCGAACTTCTATAACACGCAATAAAAAATATTAACAATGACACCAGACACGTCACAAAATAATCCGTGCATTCTATCAACATGAAAACAGTACAAACAAATATATTTGCCTAAATAATATAATATAAAGAAATATTAAATTACGACTTGGCTATTATTCTAAAAAAAAGTAATCTAATTATAGAAGTAACAACGTCATTAAAATATATTATTTACATATAATTAAATAATTAAATTGCCACCGAATTAAACACACTACAAGTTTCAAATATCAAAATAAATATTATCAACATAAAGTACAATAAAATAATAATATTTACATTCGGTCCTCAAACATTTTGTAGAGTCAACTTGAACTGCACCGTATCGCTTAAAACTATACACTGCAACACAGGATGAGATAAGCATTCAGATAAAACAATTTGTTAAAAATCGACATACATTTTGTCCTCCTCAAAGAAGAAATCGTCGTCATATTCTTGCATCATTTTGTTCTTTATTAATAACAATAATAATTATAAGTTAATTTACTTATAATAAACAAAAAAATATACAATGCGAAATGTGGCTATCTAATATTATTGATTTTTTGAATTCGCGTCCCAAACGTCACACGATATGCGTCGGTAAAGCAGTGTATTGTAGCGACCAATCGCGATACAGTTTAATGGTGGCAAGTATATTTTATCTATAACTTTTATTTTTTTTAATTAAGGGATCTTGCGTAGATAGAAGCTAAATAATATTTACGGATCTACCTGTTGTTGGTGTGGTTTATTCACTGAGTTTATTTTGGCCTTAAAATATTCTTTTAACCGGTTTTTAGTCTCACTGCTTTTACTTTTAGTTTCTTTGATTTAAATTCATTACTTTAGTAATTTTGAAAGTATATTTTATATTGATTATTTGTTAAATGATTGATTTCGAATTTTTTAGCTGACAACCATTGTTAAGGCATTCTGACCCCATTAAGAGTAAGGACTTCAGTTTCCCACTTCCCGTCCAATTCACGAGGCCTTGTGTGTGGTGTGTATGAGGCGGAACTCACACGCCGCGCTTTGCTTCATTACCAGAGCGATAAATGAAAATATTAAAGAAAAAAAAATCCCCGTGTGGAACTCGAACCCACAGCCGCGAATTTTAAACACGATTATAGTCATTCTCTTGTGCCTTGCGCGCAGCGGCGATTGTGTTTTTGCTCCACGGCGGCCTAGACGGGTTAATATATCGAAGTAATAATGATTTTATTACTTTAACATAAATAAAACATAAAAAAAATATTTGTATTTTTATTTCTGTCATACATAGCGACCATTTAATGCTGTCTCGATAAGAATAAAATTCACTCTCCCTTTTAAGCAAAAATAACTGAAAAAAAGTTAACTTATATGGTTTTCTATCCACTGTGAATATTTAGCTACATCTGTGAACACCACGTATTGTTCCGGATCGCATATAGCAACATCGTCCCGAGCAATCGTCACAGAAACTATTCCTTTAACGTACCACGCTCCTGGCGCTTTTGGATCACTGTCCCTGGCCACATCTGGTATGAAGACTTGGAAGGCACCACCACTATCGCCGTTGCATGCTGAAGTACCTAAAAATGTAATTTTTAATTTTATAAAAAAAGGAGATTATCAGTTTGACATGTAGTATGTATGTATGTATGTGATACTTATTTAGAAAACGTATAAAAATTTGAACGTAGCGGGACTCGAACCCGCG
>DWAN01002150.1:0-15808 GCA_018230445.1 Heliconius hewitsoni
GAACGGAGTGTCTTAACACTACGTTCCCTCTGCCTACCCTGCTGTGTGCGGGATATAACGTAAAGCTAATTTAATTGTATTTATTATTGATGTGGATTTAATTATTAAGATAGCGGAGTAAATAATAATTAATAGAACATAATAAGTCGAAATGTGGAAAACGGAATATCATAAACACCAGATTCTCTCCTGATAACAGAATTCTATAGATATAGGCCTATCCAGCTAATATTCTAAGTGTGAAAGTTTATGAAGATAGATGGATGTTTGTTCCGCTTTTGCGCAAAAACTACTAAACAGATTTAAATTACACTTTATATTAATTTAGATAGAATAAAGATGTAATTTACCTATAATATATCAATAAGTATAAGCGAGCTAAATCCCCTAGATTATACTAATGCTAAAATCCTCACAAAACAGTACCGGTTACAGTTCAACGCACTCTGGTTATCCAAAACGCAAGGTGGAAAGCGCGTAAAGCGTCTTCCGGTAGCATTGTTCTTATATTTATAGCTTCCGGCGTCTTTGACATCGGCCTTGTAAGATGACATTTATTGCCTTAAAATGTGAGATGTCCTTTTTGTCTTTGTAACTGTAACTTTAGTATATTTTATGTCTTTGATGTAACATTCCATTTTGTTTCATGTTTGTGTTGTTTAATTAGATTTTCTTTGAATTTCCTGTATTTTAAGCCAACTACGGAGTTTTAAAGTAAGTTATAGTTGCTGTTTTGGTTGTATTTAGCTTGACGCATCTTTTAAGGCGTTTTAATAAAAATTATGAACAAAAGATAGGTATTCTAATAATAAAAAAAATACTCTTTCCTTATAAATTGTGTTTTTTTACGCTAGTGTTAGTAAACTAAATTGTATAATCATTGGAATCTGTATTTTTATGATATAACATCTGATCGCAAAGTTTTTTTTAGGTTCACACTATAACCAGCACCTAGAAAGGAAGGAACTTGGGAACCTAGTATTAAGACACTCGGTTCTCATTAAGACACTTCCATTCCCCACAACAGGAATCGTACTAAAAAGCGTTTACACTCGCGCCTCTGTGCCATGATTGACCTCAATTCAAACACATTGAATTAGTCGTAAATAACTACTACCACATTTTTAGAAATCTCTCCGAACAAAAGCAACTGTAGCCTTAATAACTGCTAAATAATCTGTGACTTAATCTTAGCTGTTCGCGCTTTTGTTTTCGTGGGTTTAATAAGGTAAAAAATAAAATTCTGCCTTTTCCGATCTCGTGGGAATTTTGGAAAGACCTCTAAGAGCACCTCTGTACACCCCAAGGAATCGATATGACAATTTTCAGCTATATGTGTTATGTAGTTTCGACTGTGCGTCGTATGTCAATCCATCAGTAACGGAAGAGTTTTATATGTATATTATATACATTATATATAATAGATAGGGTGAGGGAACCTAGTCGTAGGACACTTCGTTCCTATTGAGACACTTCCGTTTTGTACTTTTCGAGTGGGAATTGAACCCACAATCTATCGCTTTTACAGTCGTGCGCTTGTGGCCCTGACCACGAATGGCCTATAGGTAGTCGCTACACGTTTATGATCCTTTCTCAGTCTTGTTTTCAAAACTTTCATTTGCAACAAAAGCTTCTTTAAATTGGTAATGAGTTACCAACCTTTTCATATATTATTTTTCATATAGTCTTTATCCTAATATAACAATGAATATTTAAATTTAATAACTATATGGGTCTTATGTGTAAAAAATAAGGATCAAAATCGTCTGTTTGTATAAATTCTAGCGGTCTAGACTGAAAACAAATCTGTATATTTCATACAAAGAACATGTTAAATATTTATATACAGTACATTGAAAGAGTACTGGACATACTAAATACGTAATATTGATTTACTTGTGTTCTACGACTAATTATATATTTGTGTTTTGTTAACGGTATTTACACTCAGAGACATCAGTTAGCGTTTTGGTATTAAACAAGCGTAAATATCGTATGTGTAGTAGCGATTTAATGATTTTTTTTTAAATTGTATTAAAATTTTACTATTATTTAAACTTTTTTCCAATGTCTTTTGAAAGCACTTTTTAATCAAAGAATCAATATAAATTTACTGCCTGGGAAGCAGTTCTGTATTATTTACTCTTCATCAAAAAGTTTTTTTAGTTAACATTATGTACTTATTTCGTAAATTAAAAGATTATTAATAAAGAAATATTTAAAATTCTATACAGATAAGAGTTTCCTAAGATGAGACGTGAGATGATCTTAAGCAGCATCCGATTCACTATGCGTACTGCGAGTCTGTCTGTGACTCACATAAACAGTCAAGTGGTCACAAGTTCAAGGCCGCGTGCGCGTGCACACTACAGTGAAATGTGGTTATTCATTTTTTCATATAACAATTTGGCGTGTCAAGGCACTATTAAAGTTGGAATTATTTGATATTTTTTTGGATCTGAAGCTAATCGATTTACTTATGTAAGAACGAAGCGGTGTGTGTAATATTTAGATTTGATTTTACCATAGTTTTAGTTCATTTAATTCTATATAGTGTATGGACGTTTTGATTTTATACCCCATATAGTAAAATTTGTTTTCGAGACATTGCGTGTTGTGTGGCGGAACTCAACACCGCCCTTTGTCTTCTTGACAGAGCGAGGAAATGAAAATAATTCAAGCCCCGTGGGACCTAATTTTTTTTTAAATAATAATTTATTATAAGATTTGGATGCTTAGTTATCTGCACGATACCTTTTTGTCAAAAAAAAGAAAGATATTAGATGTCAGTTATTTGGCAATGCATAGGGTATGTTTGTGCTGTTTTTTCTAATGTGTAATTATTGTCACACACACATATACACTACCATTTTTTAAATTCCCGCATATTACCGGATAGGTAAAGAGAACTTTGCTATTACCATATATCATATGGGGTATTGAACCCCTGACCTCGGGTTGAGTGCTGCAGTGGCGACAATTGGTACTGTCTACATATGTATAATAAAAGTAGGTATAAAATATTATGAAGTTATAATTTATTACGCTATTAAATATTGTAATTTGTCATATTATTACATCTCGTACCGTGCATAGTAAGTTGAAAGACGTTTTTATTACGAAAATGTTTTAAAGCAAAAAGCTTATTTTTCGGTTTGTTTAAAATATAAAAAATACTACATTAGAAATCATACTATATATAGTTATAACAATTAAATCTGTTTATTTTCAAAGAGATATTTAACTTAACGCTATATTTCGCATACGAGTAGTCGCTAAGAGTAGACAAAAGACACTGACAACCTTGTTTTCCGTCTAATGTTCCAGACATTTTTATGTTTTAGTGACGAAACTCAAAGCTACGTATTGTCTTCTTATCAAAGTTAAGTATTGGAAATATATCATTTTCTGAGTGAGAATCGAACTTACAACTGGAGCGATGTCATTCAGACGCTGTGCCTCTGTCGCCACAACGGCCTCTAATCACTATATTTTATATTAAATATTTCCTTATTTATATAAAAAAATATTCATATTTAATTCTATGATTAATTTTTATTACCAATCGGTTTCCTTTTCCGTTACACATAATTTAGTTGTAGTAACATACAAAATAAATAAAATTCTGATTGCAATATAACCCAGCGTATTTTAATATAATTGATAAATACCCCGCTAAAAGAAAATCGATATCAATGACCGAAAATCGGTTTTGCGATTCGGTTTAATGCCCTAGAAATGTCAAGGTTTCCTTTAAAGATGCCACGTAAGACTCTGGTACGCTGCCAATCGATCGTCCGCACTCCACGTCGGGCGACTGGAAGACTGGCGCCGCGCCGGTGCATTCTGCTCTATTACATTATTATATGGTCAATATAACTTCTAGATTTTCTTATTTAGGACATCTATCTCTTTAAGTTTTACAGTTTTTAATCGACTTACAAATAGGAGGTTTTATATTATAGTGATGACTTAATATATTTTTTCTGTTTATCAAATGTAATAATTAAAATCTTGGCCATCGTGCAGTGATATTCTTGGCTGCAGTTGTTCTTGCCACAGTTTCTCACGCTTTATTGTTTTTGGCCGCACACAGTTGATTTAAGATTTAAGCTACTCAGTCGCATGGATATCGCTTCCTTTTCTAGAAATGTGAACAAAAATGTTAACAATGCAAATTTCTACAATAGGTGACAGGCCCTGTTTTTCGACTATGTATACATTTGCAAGTTACGATATCTAGAGCATATTTATCCAGCCAGCGTATTTATCCGTCAATCTTTTTCTTTTTCAGATGAAAAAGAAAAAGATTGACATTCACTTTTATAAAAAGTAGGATAAAAATATATATTAAAATTATTATTATATTAAATATATCAATATATGTTTTATAATAATTTTTCACTTAAGCTGCATAATTGTGCTCAGTAAAAGGAAGCTGTAGTAAAACGTAATTTAGAACATTATCAATTCAAAGTTTTTATATCACTATAAATGTGAAAGGATACGTTTACTTTATGAATAATACATTTGGAACATAACATTTAGAGTAATTAATGATAAAATTTGGTATACAATGTTATTTAATGCGGACAAAATGAATTATGTAATAGTCATAACTACTCGCTTTTATTTTTTTGTCTAAAGAGATTGTGTTTCGTAACAAATAATACTAATATATACGTATAAAATTATACTTATACCAAACTTAATTGTATTTATGAAAGGAAAATGTTGTGAAATATATTTTATAATTGTACGCTGTATTCCGTATATAGCAGGATAGGTAGAGAGTAGAGTCTAGTGTTAAGACACTCTGTTTCCCACTTTCCGCCCATTTTTCTTTAGACAGGCAAAACACATGCTGTCTTTTGATAACAGAGCGAGTGGAAAATGAAAATTATTCACTTAACATCGAACCCACAACCATCGCATTTACAGACGCTGTGCCGCATAAATTGGCCACTTAATTTTCATTCTATGGTATGGTATGTTAGCTATACGTAATTCCCCTATGATGTGTATTTGATAGGGTTTTCACAATTTTACCAGCGAGTAGGTAACGTTGTCATGTAATTATTTAGTTGATAAGTTAGAAAGTGAAGCTGTTCGTGATTGGAGAACATTACTCCACCGATATCAAGATGCAATGATGATTTTGAAAGATTCTAAAATTCCTCATATAAGAATTTTCTTAAATGTATGATTAATTAAAGAGTTAATTAGTATTGAATTTTTTCTCTGTTACCATTAGATAAGATCATTTTCAAATTTTACTCATAAAACTCTTTAAAACCTATCATAATCAAGGGCCCCATACATTTGCCTTATAATTATAAATTTCAATTTTTTTACTTCAATGAATGACACATGTAAAACTACATGAAAATTGTGGCATCGAATCCAATACTCAATTCAAAATGGTGATAATTTAAATATTTATTTGTATTTATTAATACAAAAATCAGACAAACAATCAGCCTTTTGGATCGATCGATTGTACTCTTACTAGTTTTTTTTTTCATTCGCTAAAGGTCACTGGTAACCGTCGCCGTACAGCAGATACAACGACACCAGAACGCGGCGTTTATTCTAATTAGACTTACGAAATGTCGATAAAAAATCGATTCTAAAATAAATTTGTTGAAAACATTTTGGTTTATATCTGTCGTGGGCCAGTAGTACAGCGTGTGTCCGTAACTGCGACGTTTGTAATTGCAATTCCCAACCGTGAAAAAAAATATTTTCTTTTATTCAATCTGGTGACCAGACAAATCGCGGCGGTTTGTTCCGCCACTCAACATGAAATGTCTTGACAATTTGGCAGTAAGTAGGGAACGGAGTGATTTAACACTTAAGTTCTCTGTGCTTACTCTGTGACATGCGGGATACAGCGTGTAGATTAAAAAAAAACAAGAAAATATACATACAGAACCATTATTAGATGGAGCTATAGTTAAAACATTTTTTCCTGACTATTTACAAACAAAGGAAAGTCAGTGGTCGTTAGCATTAGCTTTCTATGATTCGTGATGCAATTCATTCTGACACTCGCACTCGATCAAGCGTGGTTAGATTTTTTTATATCGACTAGTAATAATTATATTGACATTGAACTTGTTTTTTATAACCGTATATTATATTATCTGTAACGGTTAACAAGGATAGTCTGTGCAATATTTTTTTTCTGTTACGTAGTTATCAAATTATTGACATTATTTAATTGTGTGTTTTATTTATTAACTTAATCTTTTTTTTATATCTCTTTTTGTCTTCCTCTTGCACAGGCTCATAAATAGCTGAGATTTTGTAATGGAGGTCATTGTAAAAGCTTTTGAAAAAGTTCTACCTTTGAAAATGGTGTAGCTTATAAAAAAAAAGTAGGCCGACCTAAAATGTTGGAAACTCGTGAATAAACGTCAAAATTTTATACGTTTTTCATTTACTTTTAGCAAAATTTTTTATTTGTTTTTTTGTTTTTATTAGTTGTAATTTATTTTTAGTAATAATAGTTATTGTGATTTTTTTGTTTAATTTTATGTTCAGATAAGTCCCAAGACCATGACTTATTTGAACATGAAAAAGAAACAGAAAGTATGACACAGATAGTAAATGAATTATTAAACTGTCGGGTATTCCCACGCGGGATATTAATTAGCCCAGTCCTATTTCATTACCGAACCCCAAATAAATTGTCAAAATTACATTTTAGTTTTAATTGCTGTTAATGTGAGTATATGAGTGTTCATAAGTAATTAGATAATGACAAGGTACTAGAGTGGCTAAAATTTAATTCCGGTTTGATCTAGACTGGACCATAAATAGAGATTTAAAAAATAGATTGTGAATAAGTTTCAACAACAAATCTATTAGTGTTATAATATATAGTACTACTATAATTTGTGAAGGGATGTCTTATTTAGATATACTTGAAAAGTTTGTTATTTTTACAAAATAGGCGAAATAAACCTAAACCGAAATAAACCGCAACGAAGCCATATAGTTTACAGCCTAAACTCTACTTAATAGAATTTGATACAGATTACATTTAGCTTACTTACAAATTTGTATAGTGGGTACATACGGGCATAGAATGTCGAAATCAATGAAAAGGTGCAAAATATTGTTCCTGTTTAAACTCAGGAAAGTTGATTGTTAGAAAAGCTTTTATTAAAATTTCTTAATTATCAAATTCTAAAATAATTTCTTAATTTCCAAATTTTAGAGAATAATACATGATTTTATTTTTACTCTCAGAGAAACAGAAATTTTAATTAAGATGTATTTTTGGAATATATATGAAATTTATTGATTTTTTATAAGTTGCTTTTATTATCTAATTTATTCCAAGCCACTGCTTGGAATATAAGACTTTTTCGTGGTGTAGTAAGAATTTTATTTTAAATCTTGGTAAAACCCGAAAACATGTTGCCGCTCTATTTTTTTTATTTTGTAGTAGACCATAAAATATACAATAATTTTGACATAAATGTTCTTAATGACTATCATAAACAAAAATAATTCTACATAAATACAAGTATATTAACCGTTCAAAGACCTGAACCGGTTGTAAAATTAGTTCTTTTATTATGAAATATAATGGTGTTATAATTTCTTAGAAAATATAAAGGATTTATGTATGTGATGATGCCATTATTAAAAATAATTTAAAATATTTTTATGATTATAAATACTTTTTTTCAACTTTCCCGAACATAAAATTAATCTTTATTTTTAAGTCTTTATCCTTTGAAAAATATAAATGTGAAATCAGAGCCAAATTAAATGTTTAGTCAGTAGAGTCAACGAAAAAGAAACGCATTATTCAAAATTGAACATATTAATTTTGGATGACAAAAATTCTTCACAAAATACTTACATTTTTTTTTAAATCTATCCGTTTCTATAATAAAAAAATGTTACGTAATGCGTAACGGCATTGGAGTGTAGGGTAAATTATAAATAACAGCTAGAAACGAGGCCTCATTAGCAATTGTAATTAAGTTTATCACTGAAATGTTATAATAATATCACAACCTTGCGTAAATACAATTCTTATTTATTATATTAGTTTTATGTGTTTATTTTATTTATTTAATATATTACTATATTTTTTTTAGCTTATCATTATTTGTGATGGGGAAACGACATCCCCATCACAAATAACGGAACAGGCAGAGGGAACCAAAGGATAAGATACTTACCTTTTGGTAAGTATCTTATCCTTACATACACAATATTGTTATTGTGGGCATAAAAACATTAAAATCGGTATTTAATCTTAACTTTTTTTTAAAAGTTCACGTCGTTTCTACTGTTTTCAACTAGGAACGACCCTGTACTGACACCGACGACATGTGGAACTATAAAATCGTTATAGTGTGTGAAAAAATCTTAAAGTTATATTTAACTGAAGGTAGTGTGTTCGATTCCCACTCGCTCTGGTAATTAGGCAAAGCGCTTTGTTGACATAATATACAATGCCTTCAGAATGCGGCGGAAATTGGAGAAAAGAAGTGTCTGAATGAGGACGGCGTGTCTTGCCACTAGGTTCCCAGATTCCCTTCGCTTAACCTGCTATGTAGGAGATACAGGTTGAAGCCAAAAAAATCTTATTATATGAACTATGAAACGTAGGACTTGACAAGCATACAAACGAAAATTACGTATTCAAGAAGCATGTTATTTTACCAATTTCCCCTTCATTATTACTAATTTTTTACGCTTTCGACCAGCGTGTCACAAGTTACCTCCCAAACTAAGTTTACAACAAAACAATATGCCGTAGAGGCTTCAATTTTGTAGAACAGAGAAACCGTGGAAATTTGCGATGTAAAAGGAAATTCTGCATGCTCAGAATGCTATTGTACTTATAAATTAACTTTTATTAGTCAGTCAGTACAAAATGGTCCAACCTATATTTTATAATTACTTAAAATTATGGGGGGAGAAAATTGCTTTACGCAAAATTTTTATCCTGTATATAGTAGAATAGGCAGATATAATTTATTTTCCTGAGTGGGAATCGAACCCAACTAACCAATCGTAGCGTTTTCGCATCAAAATCGCATTTTTTTTTACGTTTTTCCATTGGAGAATTGGTGTATGGTTCCGCTTTAGACATACCACATCTTAGTTGGAAAACTGAGTAAAGAGGTTGCCACGCTAGATTCAACGTAGTAAATAAAAATAACTACTTATCATGATCTTAGACCAAAATATGATCGTAATGTCATAAAATGAAATTAAATTTCTTAAATTTTATTACATAAAGTTACAGTTATGCCATAAAATGGAAAGCTTAAAAATAAGTGATACATCTCTATATTCTCTCTGTCTTTTTAATAAACGAGATGATACAAAACACTAAGAATATATTTAGCTATACCTACGTTGTATGTATTCCATCGGGTAACAACTAGAAGTGATGTCAACGGGTGCGGCTACACCTGTACAGGCTAGGCGATTTGCATCAACGAATTGCATATTGGATAATGACAATACATAAGATGTACTATAATTATAATATTTTATATATATGTACTCTCTATAGTAAAAAAATCTATTTATAAAGGTGTTTTTAAAATTTTCAACTGCAATTTTTTATTAATAAAATTACTTTCGTGTTTTCTACCTCTATTCCTACGTCTAATATTTCCCATATAACCAACAATATTATATGAATTGGCAACATTGATACTAAGGGGCCGTTCAAGTATTACGTACGCAGTTTTTCGCAATTATTGCCCACTCCCCAATGTCATCAAAAAAAAGCAATCCTCTTAAAAATATTTCATTGAACACGTGTTTCGTGGTTTATTTTAATACCCCCCACCCCCCATGCCACCAAAAAATAGGCAAACCCAAGAAACCCCCGCCTCCCCTACAGTGCTTACGTAATACTTGAACGGCCCCTAACATTAAATGACATTTTGATTGTGCATATGAAATGTCTTATGGAAGAGACTAGAGCCATTTAAATATGTTCTACCTAAAATAAATACAAAGTAATCGAACGTGTCATACAACGTATATAAAATATGATTAATAATAAACAATTTATCCGTCACCTACCAAACTGGGAACAAAGCGTGTTTATAAACGCAGCCAGCTGCAACGACTAGTCTAAACAAGAATATCAGGTTACGAAGGACAAGGGCTAGCAGCGTGAAGGTAAAATTGTATTTATAAATTATTGTTATAACATTTTGTATGTTTTTTTTTAATTTGTATATGTCGCTCTTTAGGTCTTCTTGTAGGTTAAATAAAAAGAATACCGTCAAGAAAGACACTCCGTTTACTACTTTCAGAAATATTTATTGGACAATCGAATGTATTATAGTAATGAGAAAAATAAATATTAATTATTATTTTTTAGTTTCACGCTGTATCCCGCATATAGCAAACGCCGTTTTCCAAATCGTCTAATTATGCCAATTATTACGTGTTTGTTGTGAATTCAACGCCACGCTATGTACCAGAGCAGAGAGAAGTATATGAAAATCCATGGCCATTAGTAGGAGTGGCTATTCCAAGGCTACGGTGGCCTTGAAGATGAATACAGTACGTTTTAATAAGTAAATTAATATAATTATATTTAATAAGCAGAAACGTAGGTGTTTTTATTTTATTAATAAGAATTTTATAATTTTAAAGGCATTCATGTCCTTATAGGTGCTTTATAGTATTTATTGCGACGGTTTTATGTTTTGTAATTAACCGGAACACCATTCAAGTTAATTTATTGGAGTTCATTTAATTATGTTAAAGTTAATAACTTGAAATATTGTTTATACTTATAAAAGGCAAAAGATATATGTTACTTTTGATTATATTTATATACTCATCAATATAATAAACCTGAAACGTGCGTGTTTGTTTGAATGCTCTAATCTCTGTAACTACAGATTGGAAGACGCTTGGCTTAAAATGGCTTGTTTATATAGATAACTATATGAAGGTGAAATTACGAGTTCTAGTTTATATCACAACAGGCGGTAAAACGAAAAAGTTAAGTAGGTAGGTATGTAATAGTATATGACAAAAGTTGTACAAAACGAATGACCATCACTTTTTTTATTACCATATTTTTTAAACTACATTATTTTATGAATTTGAAGTCACGATCATCGTGTGCACGTACGGCATCGTCTTCTTATTTATTTTGACTATAACAGTCTGTAATTTTTATATTCACATGATTAAATAAACAAATAAAAATTACTAGTGAAAACCAACTTTATTGATTTTCTAATGTCCTTAACCTCATAAACTTGGGGATTTCTTTGTCACGACAAAACTTATTTATTTAAATACAAATTCTATTATTTATTAGTCAAAAAGCAGAATTGAAAAAGATCTAGATTTTTAATAGTAATTCCTTATATATAGATCTACGTATGTATATATATATGTACTATTACATTGTACACTGCTGGAGGTCATGTATTCGACCTTGAGTTTTTATGATATTTGTATGTAATTTATAATTGTAAGAACTAACTAAATGGATGTAACTGTAAGAGCGACGGTTGCTTGTTCGAAACTTTTTAATGAATGAACTATGGATATTGTTAAGCAAATTTATTAGCAAATCCTGGCGAAAAGTGGAAAGCGGAGTGCCTCGACATTAGATTCTCTGAGCTGCGCATAACGTCGTACTATTCTGGATAAAGCCTGAAGAAAACAATAGACCGTTTAAAAAATATATTTAAATATTGTTCTTACAGGTGCTAAAATCGTGATATCTTTACATTGATGTGTCGTTGGCACTGTAAAGTAAGAGTGGTAATTCTATGCCACAATATAAACTACTTTATACTCGTATACCTAACATATTAATGTCGTGCCGCCTCTCTGACTTCACTTTCGTTTTCTTTAAGCTGACCGTCCATATATGTCTGTACATAAATAAATGCAGAGAAATAAGCCGAGCGTAAAGTGCAACGGTTGTCTATTTATAATTTACAAAATTTTGGGATTTTATTTTATTTTTATTGATGATCCCGAATTATTTTAATTTTTTATTTTGCGTTGTACAAAATGCGTAGTTGGTACTAAACACGCAATGCCTCGAAATTGGGATGAACGTGTAAAACGGAACGTCTTAACACTAAGTTCTCTTTGCAATATGCAATATAGAAATAAGTGAAAAGCTAATAAAACTGTATTTTACTTTTTATATTATAATTTGATAGAGCGTATATTTTTATATGGACTAGTTGTTAATACTTCGTTTTGTTTTTAAGACAACCGTCACCGTGTATAACCTGGTTTATTTATGATTTTTTTTAATTTTTGTTGTATAATTTTACTTTAAAAATTAAATAAAATAAATAACTATGCTGTTTGTAATCAATTCAGTTCTTCACTTTACGAGCGTGATGAGAAGATCGTATAAATTTTATAGAACGTATGGCTCAGTGGTCAGAGCGCCTGGTTGGTTTCCAGGAGGCGCGGGTTCGAGTCCCGCTACGTTCAAATTTTTATACGTTTTGTTAATAAGTAATTTTATAGAAATTAGTCATTCCAATGTTCCGCTATTAGTCTAATAAAAAAACGCAATAAATGTTATTTTAGTTGTGGACGGTTAACTTTTAAATAGATACTTTTACTCTTGTATATGAGAGAGTAGTTATATATTCTTTATTACCTACGAACTTATTGCCCATGACGAGATAGTCTTACAGAAAATCATTTTAGCCACTGCTTTTATATATCTATTTATTAAGTATATATTTTGTGTGTCACAGTAAATGTGCTATGATAATTTGAGCTTAAAAAAATACAAAATTATATCGATTTTGAATCTGTGCCACTTCCATGGGGTGAAAAATCAATGTACTCCGGTACATCGATTTTTCACCCAACGGTTGTTCGTTAGTATTTTTTTTTTCATACAGAAAATTAATATATCAATCACTGTTTATATAAACTATATGTATTCCTCTGCTAGTGCCTCTGCTAGCGAGGAGGAGGCCAAGTAAATATATAAAGTAAAGACGTAAATTCTGTGGGAATTTGGAGGTCAAGACCAAGTTCGCTCGCTTTTATAAATTATACGACCCGAATTAAAAGAACTGAGAAACAAAATACAAAGTTTTATCTTAGGTAAGTATATTGTATTTCTCGCTTTTTTAGCAAGAGTACATTTCTTAATATTATTAACTTTATTATATTATTTAATGATAGTTAAAAATTTTACTTTTGTAATAAAATATGGAGGTTTCTTTCTATTTCTATCAAGTCTTTTTTTTTTTGTAGAATAATTAAATAATATAATTTTATGAATTTTATAAAATTAAATAATATTATATCACTGAAAATGATTTTGCATTAAAAATTATATTGACTGAACATTTTGATGTCTTAGTTAAATTTATAATTTGATTCAGGATATAAAAGTTTTAAGTAATTGTGCAAATTATTAAATAGCTTAATACTTTAATTATACAAACTAAATTTAACTATATATTATTCCATTTCACGTCAAGTCAATTTTTCACTTAGGAACGGTGTCATGTAAAGTGTATCGCAGGTGCCGACTCACTTGCGTTGTTTTGAGCCAGCCATGCGTGTATAATGTGAGAACTAAGGCTGTCTGTGTAACATAACTTCGAATATACATATATCTATCTACTAATATTTATTTATGATAATTGTGATGAAATATGTACTACGAAATACTATAGTATAATTTTTATATACTGTATAGTAAAGCAGAGACAAAACTATTAGACTAAAATTGCTAAGACACTCCGTCTCTATTAAGACACTTCCGTAGCGGTAGTAGCGGAACTCAACGCCGCGCTTTACTCGTAACATGAGCGAGGTAATGAAAATATTAAATATTTTATATCCATGAGTGGGAATCGAACCCGCAACTTGCCGTGTTTGCGCACGACTGCGACCACCTATGTTTTATACCCATAATAGATAATAACAATTAATTAATGAAACAAAAAACAATTGAGTAAAAATGGTATATTATATACTTACTACTAGTAAAACAAAACATTACTTTTATCCCCAATTTTCTCATTGTGTCTCCAGCTTTGTCTTTCCATGGAGAGTCAATGCTCCTGCTAATGCTACAAAGGCATTGGTTAAGATAAGAGAGTTTTGCATATTGCGACATGGTATAGCTGATTCAGTTCCTTAGTCATTTTATGGTACCGTCCGTTTGCATTACGTTAGTGTTGTCAAGGGAGTGCGAGTTCATATCCCTCTGGGTTTAATGTTTTGAAATTGAATTTCAAATTATTTTTTTACATGTTATTCTATATATATTAAAATATATAATAAATAATACTTCTCTTTCAATGGTTTGGGACTTACAGTATGATGAATATTTAAACTAAAGTATGTAGTAAAACTAAAGAGATTAAATTAATATAGGTTCTTTCCGTCGTTATTTATCTCTGCTTTTAAAGCGAGGAAAAACATACGCCCCTTTTGGGCAAAACAATTAATAATAAATACACGTCGTGGCGTAGAGGCATAGGCGAGTGACTGTAAACGTGACGGCTGTGAGAATGAAATATTGAAGTGAATTCGAAGGAAAGTGAAGAACGGAGTGTCTTGTCACTAGATTTCAGGTCGCCTACCTTGCTACGTGCGGAATATACGGTAGGCATGAAGCTAAATAAAAAAAACCTAATTATAAAAAACTATTTATTACACTATTTATAACTGTGTTTTCATATCGATGATATGTAAATAATCTATTTCAGGAAATGTATGATTATACGGAGGTTACTCATATTATTTGTTATCTTTCCTTACAATACTGTAAAAACCTCCTCTTATCTATGGAAACTTCACGTTTTTGTACTTGTTTATTAAAATACATATTTTGTGCATTGCAAAACCAACATTAATCTAGTAATAATTTAGTAAATCTTTTATTTTGTTATTTTTCGTATATATTTCATAATTTTAAAAAATCCGACGTCTCTAAAGTGGGGAACGGAGAATCTTAAATTCTTAACTGTAGGTTCCTTCTGCCTACCCCGCCATAGCTGATTATAGTGTGAAGCAAAAAAAAAACTTTAGTATATATTATTACAATTACTATGGCCATCGCGTTGCTCTGCCCTAACGGTTAGTGCTCTCGGCACGTGGACCGCATTCCTCTCATGTCTAACTGTACGGGATAGAGTTCCTTAGAAAAAGCTTCGCTTATGTGAGAATTGTAGCTAATTGGAAACACTTTGACGTAATCGTCTTTCTTGTTAGTAGAAATAGTATGTTGGTTGTTGTTAAATGTGTAAACTATTTGTTTTAAATACCTAATATAATATTCTTTAGTTTTGTAGAATCATTCAGAAATTTTTAATAGGTGAAAATAATAGAAATCACTTTTTTCTCTCGTCCCACAAATATTAAAATATGAACAGAGATTGGGGACTATAATAATTTAAACATGTCTTATTTATTATTGGTCATAGTTAATTATTGGTTATTTATTTCTTGTATTATATAAAAGTATCCGAAATATTTCTCCCCTTATTTCTTTTTTTTGATTATGTTAGCTGTATCAACATTTATATAAATCTTGTAAATGATAAATGTTATGCACTTCACTCGTCGATCGCATTACCGCAATCGTTTCCCAGCTGCATTAATCTACCTGTCAAAACGGTATCATGCTTAAAATTCTTTTTGTTCTAAACCTTTTAGCTTGACAGCTCCTACCTAATATTAATATTCTACAATGTTTACATATAAAATAAAATTTTCACATTTCATAGAGAAACTAATATATATATATATATATATATATATATATATATATATATATATATAT